>JBBYHH010573403.1:0-10725 GCA_038382905.1 Daphne laureola
GTGTTTTATTTAAGCAGTTGCTGCTTATGTTGTAGTTTGGCGAGAGAGCCAGGTTTTAGCGGATATTGGATATCTGCATGGTTAGGTTGTGTAAGTTATTACTAATGATATTGTTCTTCTCTGCTTGTATTCAGCAGTAGAAGTATCCAGTTTCGGAGTAAGAGTCTGGTAGACTCAACCCTGTTGGACTACTATGTATTCCAACACAGTAGAACGGGCTTTGTAGTTGTAAAGGTCATATGCATGTTTAGTAGAAAGCATTGTAGTTATTGTATACTTCCGCTGTGCTGAGTTATTGCTAGTTATATGTGTTACAAGCTTATGCTTATCTATACGTTTGTAGTTGGGTTCGGTTCTAAGTGGATCCGTTGTGCCGAGATGACCTGCGTTAGGTTAATTATATTGAGTTTAGGCATGTCGCTGGTTCCTGCCACCCCCGCTCTCGCTTGGCATGCGCGCCTCCACCGGGTCCCATCGGGGATGTTGGTAACAGATGTGATGAAATGGTACCGTTTCATCACCGGTACCAAGACAAGACCGGTATACCGGCCGAGACGAGACGAGATTTAAAACCTTGAGAAGAAATTCAATGGACGGCGGTGACAATGAGAATGAGTAACGACTCGGTGAGATTCGTTTCTAATCTCGGACCCTCATTACCGTGTGACACTGCGACCTTCATTTTTTTTTCACCACACAAACCAAAATAATGCGTTTTGGTTTTAACAGACCTCTGTTTAACTCCATTATAGAAAACTCCCACGTTTCTTTGTCTCCAGTCTGCGAAATTCTACCATTAGAAAACTGCAACGACTCTTCTTCATTGATCATCTTGGAAACTGAAACCTCATTCTTCTTCAAAGCTTCATTCCTCCACTCCACCATTCCAGCAGTGGAGAGTCATTTTGCCGAGCGAGGATTCTTGAGGAGAAAATCAAAGCTTTCTGTTTTAGAACAATTTAAGGTCTCACATTTGTCAATTAGAGAAAACAATTGAAGAATTTTTTAACAATGGTTGAAAGACAAGGTGTTGAAGCTCAGTCAACCAAGCAAAGGTAATGATTTCACCTAAATTCGGTTACATTATTGTTTGTCGTAGTTTAGGGTTTCAGTGTTTGTCAGTTTTGAAAGTCCAGCGCCTACAATCTATCATTTGCAAACTCCTAAAAAGAAAAACTTCTGAGACTAGAAAATGTGTTTCGCTTTACGAAAATGGAGTTCAAAGTTCCAGGAAAACCGATTGCGTTGTTTGAATTTTATATGGATGTTTGTTTGAATTTTGTTATTTTTTATTGTCTTATCATTGAACTGATTATTTTTTCTGTAAAATTATCAGTGCTAGTCCTTTTAAAAAGATCAGAAATAATAGGATTGTTGGTAATGCTTAGAACAACTTTCAGTAAGTTTCACACTTCTTATACATGAAATGCTTAAAGTTCCCTTCTATATTATTTAAATTCTCTGTGATTTCAGAAAAGCTCACAAGAAGAAAATGAAGTTAGGTGATGTTAGTGGTGATAAAATAGTAAGTGCTAACTGTTTGTGGGAAACTATGACGGAAGAGGATAAGATGAGGTGGGGTGATGAGGCAAAGCATATCGTACTGAGAAGTCAACTGAAGTATATGCACCTTGTTATTTATGTAGTAAGTAAAGATAGGCGGTGCATGCTACAAGGCAGTCCATTTAGAAGTTTGTTGGGTTTGAAGTTGATGCCCAACATAGGTCTTTGATAAAGGACTTAGTGATGAATTTTGACATCAAACAGAGAACTCTAAGGTTCCATAATCAAGTCTTTAAATTGAGTGTGAAATACTTTACTTTGACAATGGATATTGATGATGAAGGGGAGGATATCGATAGTGCAAGGGTTGAATGCCCATTAGAAGATCTTATCTCAACATTTTGCAAGGTTAAGACAAAGCGTACCTATGTGGATCAGTCGTTAGTGGAGAAAGTGTTGAAGAACAATGATAATAAAGATCCCCTTCTTACTCGTGTAGAATATGATCTATTTGCCGTGAGGATGGTGGTTTGTGCACCTTCAAGTAAAGGGTTCACAACAACAATTTTGAAACATGTTGTGGACTATGCAGAGGGTGCTCAGATGCGGTGGGCCACTTATGCATTTAGTGAACTTATGAGAAGCATTGTAAGTTTTCGCAAGATTCTTCAAGGTATACAAAAGAAGAAGAAATTGTGCGGATGCTCAGTATTTCTTCAGGTTTGGTTTAGTACTTGTATTCTGTAAGAACTTTCTTTGTCTAAGAACTTTCTTTATTACTTGTATTCTAAGTTTTTCTTGTTTATGACTTTCTTGTAGATGTTTTACTTGCGTGAGGTCGTAAAAGGTGTAGTGATACCGAGAGATATGGAACCTATTGTTTACTTCTATCCTAAACTGACTATGTTCTATATGTCTCACTATCAGGTATCATGATCATTTTGTCACTTATATTATTAATTTTGTATTACAACGCTGATGATATTAACATGTGATATTTTATTCATTTTGCAGGGTCTAGATGGTGAGGCCGTGAATTATGAGGATGATTTAGAAGAGACAATGGGTAGTAGTGGATCTTATGAAGAGGAAAATCAACATGTAGGGGTATTCTATTGTTGGAGCACGATGTTTGTTCATTTCTACATGATGAAGAGGATGAAGTTCTCAAACTGAGGGAAAAGGTTTTTCAAATGAGGAAGGAGCTTTCTGAACTTAGGGGGGAGGTCTCTGAGGTTTCTCTATTAAGGAAGGAGGTTTCTAAACTTAGGGGGATGTCTCTGAGCTGCGTAGTGAAGTAACCAACTCTGATGACCTCTTCCATACCATGGTGTCTGCTATCAAGATATCGAATTCACAAATTATTGATATTACTCAAACATTAAAAAGATCTCTGTATAAGTTTCAGTTTCAGTTCAATGTCCCACCTGCTTTCTCTTCGAAAACTCCCAAGGAGGTCATGCATGAGGATTTAGAAGAAGGGGGGAGAGGAAGGGACTTTTGTGTCTCTCATAGATCACCAAAGAAGGCAGCACATCATGGGAATGTTGTGAAAGCACTAAATATGGATGAAATGGAGGTAACTCACCACTTGCGAATGACACCATAGTGTTGAGGAAAACAAGTGAACTGGTGGCCAAGGAGACCCCGGTGATTGTAAGTTTTGGGCCAGCGGTGTTTGATGTTCTCTTAGGGTGAATATGAAAGAAGAAAAGATGCTTCATGTTGAAGAGGTTAGATTTTTTCATACTCATGGAAGGTTATTTGAATGGTGTAAATTTAGTACACTTGTTTTTATTGTAACAGATTACTTCTGGCACCTGTATCAAAGACCATGATTTGGAGATTCCTGAGAAATTGTCATCGAGTGGACCATTTCAACTGACACAGTTTGTTACAGTGTATTCTAGAGGTTTGAGAAGTAATCTAGTGTGGTCAGGGATGCTTATAATACCTAAAAATGATGAACTAATAGTCTTGGATCATCGGATAATGTGCTATGCATTTGATGATGATTTGACATGGGAGTAAGCATAACATTCTTTCATTCCCACTAGAGTGTTTAATTATTTTTTTCTTTTCTAACTCAGTGTATTGTTAACCTATAACAGTGAAATGGTTGTTTCTTACGGAGGCAGTTCCTCCAAAGGCGTGAGTTGAAACGTAATTTATCCCCAAATCGATGGTTGTGTGATTATGTTATAAATCAATGGGTTTTCATGCTTCGCAGAAGGAGGAGTTTTGATAATAAGCACATGATTGATACTTGGTACTTTGATACTTATTTTGAGGTAGGTTTTCTAAGTCTTTAATGTAAAGTTACTAATCATTGAGTTATGGGTTAGCATGTCTGTATTGAGTTTATGCAGAGATGTTCTCATAACGGAGTGGATAATGTGTTATCTAGCAACTGCTCGCATCTTTGGACGGATGAGTTAAGCAAGTTGCACATTAAGTATTTGGACTTAAAGATGGTTAGTGAAATATATTCAGTTAAATGTATGGTATTTAATTACTTGATTGACAAGTTATTATCTACTTTGTCCAGTTATTTATCCCAGTGAATGACACCGAAGCCAAACATTTCTTCCTGATTTTGGTGGACATGGAAGAAAAAATTATTGAAATTTGGGATTCATTGGGTGAAGGAAATTCTATTGATGTGTACGAGGCGCACTTGGATCAAGTGATATGTAGACTTACTTTTTATGCCATGACTCTCATTCCTTTTATATATACAATGAAGAACTTAACATTTTTATTGAAGTGCGACGCTCTTGATGCAGTATTTGAGCCACACGTTGGTTCATTTCACAGTTACTGGTGACAAGCCTCCACCGTTTCTCAGCAGCCAAACATAAGTGATTTTGGTGTTTACGTTTGCTACTGGATGTAAAAGCTGACCTAACTCAACAAGTAGAATGGAGCCACGGTAAGTGTGAAAAGTTAAAAGTTGATGATACCACTTGGAACTTTTCACTTTACTGGCTAATATTTATGTTGCACCTACAGATCTTGCTATGTTGTGATTTGACTTTTTGTTTTAACTTATAGTGGAACTCATATGTGCGAAGGTGGAATATTGCAAAGAAGCTCTTGACGTCGCCACATAATGGGAAGAGGCAAGATGTGATAAAAAAGGCTCCTGCATGGCATACGCGTTTGGTTGAGGGAATGCAGAAGAGTCCGAAGAGCACAAAGATTGTGAAGCCAGACTAAGTTTTGATATCTCAAGATTATCCTATTGTGGATAAGCTGAAAAGAAAGAAAGCTCGTGTGCTAGAGTCAACTACTGTTAAGAGGAATCTGGAGTCTCAGTTGAGCACTGAAGTCAATAGGGTAAATGTCAAAAAGGCATTAAGTGAAAGAATTAGACCTAGGCATGAGATGCACTATTGAATGAATTATCTATTATGGTTTGAACATAAACACGTTAGCTAATCTTAACGGTGTTAGTCCACCTAAAGAAATGCGTTATGCTTTATGGAAGGCGATAGGATACCGGAACTTAACCGTGAAAAAAAGGGCCATTATCTGATTCTAAAATGCATCTTCGAACCATCATTAAACCTTTTAATGTGTCTTAAATGCATGAAGAGATCCTTAAATGAGTTGTAGGCACATGTCATCTTTTCCGCAAACTCAGTTTTAGATCCCATTATGCGCTTATAACATATCATTAGGCCCTATGATGCGTCCTTCTCTCACGTTAGGGTCTAAACTTTGTCAAATGAATAGTGTCAGCCATCAAGGGGCTCAGGTTGTACCCTTGAATGGTCCAATGTCAAATAACACTTTAGGCCACTTATTTGTCTTTGACAATACTAAGGTCCTACAATGCACCATTATGCTAAGTGAGGGTATTGCATAATGGGTCTTCAACACTATTTAGATTAAGGAGTGTGTCATATAGATCTTTTAGGTTTCCATAGTGATATTTTTGTTTATATGGAGGACCTTATATGTATTTCAGATTGGGTTTAGGGTCTTCTACTGTGTCATTCTATATCCGTTAGATTTAATGAAAATTATAAATTAAATGCATTGATGTTGATGAACCGCTTTTCGTGTTATGAACAACATTTAGATGCCTTGGCGACTTAGAAAAGGCTTTAGGTCACCTGAGAAAGGTGTTGGAGGTTAGGAAAAATGTCTGGCCATAGAAATGGTGACGTTTAAAAAAATAATGGGCGTACTATAATTAGGATCCCTTTTTTTTTAAACCTCACTTCTCCATATTTCAAATCAAAAACTGCGCCCGTTCCATTTTAGAGCACCGACTTTGATGAATTGGGAGAATGAGCACCAAACTGACTCAGAGACAAGTTGAAGAATGATTTACGGGTAACATGCCTAGTGATGCCAATGATTCTTCGATTAGGATTGTGAAATGCAAAGGGGTTTTTCGTCCGGCACTTGTTTACTACTATTACAATAGTCATGTTTCTAATCCAAGACATAAGGTATGTTAACTTCTTAGGGTATGTTCATTCAACTCAACTTTAGTTACAACAGTTAATACTCTTATTTTTGTATTTGGTTTACTGTAGGGTCATGGAAATCATTTTAGTAGGCAAGGTAGTGTTTCGAAAATAATTGAATGGTTTGTTAAACTTCCCAAGATTGTAAAGGATAAATTTAAACTACACACTGGCTTCAACGAACCTCGAAAATCAATGAAACGGACATACTGTGATCATACTTTGGTTAAGGGCTTGAGTTATTACTGGTGGGATACGTTTCATTTTCCCATAATCGGTGAGATGACAATGACTCCGTTGGACTTCACTGCCATTATGAGTTTGACCAGTCCTGGAGATAGGTTAGCAATGAATTTGACAATAAAAAATGATCGTGTTTATCTTATACGTTTAGTTGGTGATAACAGGCACCTTGTCCATGACCAAGTGGATGTGAAGTACAAAGAGATCATAGATGCTTACAAGGATTATAATGCAATCACACCTAAAAGAATAGATCATCTTCTCTGAGTGTACTGCTTTATCTTTATTGGCACGACATTCATGGCTGACACGAGTAGCCAAACTATGCCCATCTTTTGGATTTCTTGTTTGGAAGATATTGAGAAGATGAAGGCTCTGAATTGGGGATCACCAGGGTTAGCAACATTGTATTTATATACGAATGGACTTAGAAGAGGATGACAAGGTAGTGGTGGAATTTGGAAAGCATGGTAGGTATACTATTTTGCTTAATGGCTTCCATCCTTCCTATCCATACATTTTTTTAGAATTCTTACTATAAATTGGTTGGCTTTGTTTCTTTTATTGTAGGAGTGGACTTGTGAGTATTTTAGGGATATTGTCCATCACTTAATTCTCTTGGAGTTATTGAAAACAAGGAATCATATCCACGAGTGAAGCATTGGTCTTCGGGGGCATTGGGGAAGACATTTAAAGATGCAACTCTATACAAGGAGTTGTTTGCCAATGTAACAGTTGATAGGGTTATTTGGTTTCCTTGGGGCAAGAGGGGAGGCATTGACTATCCAGAGTATCTGATTTGAAGTGTCAAGGTAGCAGGCAAGCATGTCTTGCTTGAGGGACCGTATGGACGTGCTTGGTACCTTGGAGAAAGAGTTATGCAGAAATGGAGCTAAAAATCCTATTATGAACGCACACAAGGTATCCCAAGGCCCTCACCAGCAAATATGTTTCAGAGATAATGGACACCATCAGAGCTTTATGATTGGTTGACTGGGAAAAATGCTTGTACATTCCTTGAACCAAACCCAAAGAGAATCAATTATGAAGAATGGTGGATTGGAAAAATGGAAAGGTTTCATAATTTCAAGGGGGAAACATCAACAACGCCTTTTGTGTCAGAGCTAGACAGAGGAAAAAAAAAGGCTAAAGGAAAAGGTGCGGCTGAAGCTGGTGATGGTTGCTATGTAGATGATGGTGGCTTTGAATTTCCATCGAGAAGACTGGTTCTAGCTGACATTCATACTGGTGCTAGATGCCCATTTGTAATTCCTTTAGCTCCGGCTGAAAGTGTTGAAGGATATATTGCAAGCTCAGTAACATCTGTAAGTGGTGCTTTAATTAAATGGTTCTAACTTTGTTTTTATAGTTAATTATGTCATACCTTTACATGGAATTGTTTGATTGTATGTAGGTCGCAGTTCCCACGGCTACTCATTTATTAAGGATGATTGATAGATTGAAGATGGAACTTAATGATATGACAAATGAAGCATCGGTAAGAATTAAGTCATTGATATCAGAGCAAGGTAGCAAGCGGGATGAGCATGATGAAGAATGTGAGGAGGAAGAATCCAAAGAAGGTCATCGTGAGGAGGATGATGATGATGATGAGAAGAAATGTGAAAAATAGAAAACCGTTGAGGAGTGTGGTGAGGAGGGTCAGAAGGGTGATGAGAAGAGTGACGAGGAGGGTGATGAGAAGGGTGATGAGGAGGGTGATGGTGAGGGTGGTGATAAGGTTAGGAAGGGGGATGAGGAGGGTGGAAAGAATGGTGAAGATGGTGGTGAAGTAACTAGTGTTGAGAAGGAAAGTTTTAACAAGAAAGGGAAAAAAACGATCTCCTGACCGTGTGATCACAAGACAATTTAAGAAGTTTAGGAAGGAGAAGCTTGGATATTCTTGATGACTTTTTAAATTCTTAAACCTTTTATTGGTATGTTGTAAGTGTTGAATGCTTTATATTTTAAGTTTCGATGGAAATTCTGTTTGCAACTATTTCATCTGTTGCATTATTTGTTTTCTTGTAATCTATCGGTTGCTCTAACACCTACGGACGCTCTTTTTCATCACAATCACGATTCCTACACCCTCTTTCATTTTTACACTCCATCGCTTTGATTCTTTCAAAAAACTGTTCATGTTTATGGCTATTGCCTTTTGTTTACTCTGACATGATTGTTTGTTTGAACGTTCTGAATACGTCAACTCCATATTAAAACTTAATAGAAAGACACTAAAATGCCAATAAAATGTTCAGAACATGAAACTTAAAATGTTCAGAAAGACACAAAATACGTACCTTGGTAAATAACTCAGCAACTGAAAGATCCCCAAAAGGTACGAGGGTCACTTCCAGCGTGGGATGAAGCTCTAGATGTTCCAGATTGTAACTACATTGAAATTTCATTAGGGGCATAACCATTTTAAGGTTGAGGCGTCTATGAATCATAAGATTGATGTTTCTGCGGTGGCCACATCTAGTGAGATCTAAATGAAGGCTCATGCATCCCATGCACACCCTGCATCAAAGGGTCTTGAGAAAACATAGAAGATGATTGTATGAATGTAGACTCCTATCATCAAAAGATTCATGTCCCCGCGAAGGGTGTGAAGATTGAGTTTGTGGAAAATTCAATGCACAATTTCTCCTATCATTTTGAGTATCACCACACTTAGTGTATTTTCTTGCACTAACTGACTTCTTTTTCTTCTCTGGAACCTTAGGATTCAGGAACCGTGTAGTTTGTGTAATGTGATCTTGCACATTCGCATCATTAGATTCCTCCATTAATTTTCCTACTAACATGACAAACTTGGTTATTTTACGGCTTATGGTGTCATATCCATCTGCATTACATGTAGCCCTCACAACAACAATCTTGTTGTAGATATTTGCTAGATGCATCTGTCTAACCTAGTACAACTCTTCCATCATCCTCCACTCGATAGAGCTATTGACATCTACCTTAGATGCATCAATGGTCCACCTTTTCATTATCTACGGCTCTAGAATTCTATCATAATTCAAAAATTTAAAGACGGAAAACATATGCCTACATGGGATACCCACATGATATATAAATAAAGAGTCAGTACACTAGGATGTACAAATATTGGGGAACATTCAATCATGATGAGAGCAGCATGAACAAATATTGGGATACCTTTCCAGATCTGAAGGCAACATGTACAAGAGAATTTACCATCTTATCCTAGATGAACCTTCCTTCTTTGAAAGTTGGTTCTATACCGTCCAACTAGCCACAAATTGCTAAGTTCTCCTTCCTATATCACAAGAATTGTGTAGTGAACATATTCTTCCCTAATTTGCTCAGAAATAACCACAAACATGGCATTAATATACACTTGTGAATCATGCCTCTCTGAATCCTTTTATGAGTTGTGAATTGTGGTTTCCTGTGCTTGGTTTCAAAATAATTATTAACAAACTTGACCCACAATCTACCAAGTGAAATTTCAACTTGCCTCCCAAACTGTAGAAGCTTCAACTTCCTAGACACAAAACATTTCTAGTAGGCATGCATCCCTTCACATCATTGGTTTCTTGTCATTCCAGTGAAGAAATATTGTTTTAGATAGCACTTGGACCATATCTGACATCTCTCGTAGGTTTTCCTAACCCAAAGATTATCCTCCAACCCATAGTCCTTGACATTTAATACCCATAATCTCTCAAAATATTCTACATCATCAACGTTGTTCATTAAGGTGGAAAAAGCTATGCAGTACCACAAGAGATGAAGGAAGAATCTCAAATGCACTTGGTTTGCCCTTCTTTGATACTTTCTAAAGGTGAGAAAGAATGTCAAATGCACTCTTCTTGTTCAAATTGATTTGTTCTAGGTGAGAAGACTTAAATTATAAATCACATTGCTCCCTCTAATCCAACAAACCATCATAAATAAGCCAGTAGCCTCATATTACCTTTTTTAGAAGTTTCCATTACCCAGCGGATAAAGCTATCAATCCAATTACTGTAATATGTTTCACCATATTAACACACTCAACATGTTACAGTCACCACCGAAAAAATGGTGGAAATCGGAGAAAAATTACCGGCAGACAAAATTTGTAATTACTGGGACTTTATGTTCAAGCATGTGGGACATATTTTTTGATGTTTTTCGAGTCCCGGGAAGTGATTTGAGGTTTATCTGGGACGTATTTTGCTTCAGGAAATTAAAATATGACTATCGAGTCATTTTACCAAAGTTTACCTAGGAAGGGTAAATTGGTCAGTTTGGAAGAATGGATGCGTTTTTGGCAATTCTCATGACCCAAGAATTAATTTGAAGCCTATTCCATGGGATTTTAACAATTTGGAATGTTTTGGAAATCCCAGATCATTTTGCCAAAAATGGGTTTTGGTGGGTAAAATGGTCATTTTGGAAAATTGGACAAAAATCACTTGTTGGACAAATTTGTTGGGCTGGCCGATTTTGGACAAGTGTTGGGCTTAAGTGATAAGTTTTA
>JBBYHH010573514.1:0-10725 GCA_038382905.1 Daphne laureola
CGGAATGCTCCACTTTTAATCTAGGCCCTGAGTTGCCCAACTCGTTAAAGTTTAGGGTACTAAATAGGTATTTGGCCCAATACTTTATATTTTTTGCATGTCTTCCTTTCTAAATATGCTATAATAATTTTCCTGTATTACTTATCATAATACTTTATATTTTTTTTTTCTTTTTCACATCTGATGGGACATACTGGTTTGTGCAGGTTAGAATTGCTCTAGTAGGGAAGTATATAGGGCTGCCAGACTCTTATCTGTCTGTTGTGAAGGTGTAACTTTTCTAACTTTAATCTTGTACAACCAAATTTGTTGTAGATGTTATATGTAGGCTGGTCTTCTTGTGTAGCTTAGATAAACTTATTTGCAAGAGCAGACGTTTTTATTTCACAAAAGGTCTCTGTTTTAGCTTATCCACACTCTATTAATATCAGATCACATAACATATAAGCTTATATTGTTTCATAAGAGGTATGATATTCCTTCTACGTTAGCCAAACTAAATGTTTTTGTTTATTCATTTTCCTTGAGTTGGTGACTGGTTTCTGTTGTTCTTCTCCTGGCATGTAGATAAATACATTGTTGATAGATCTTTGAATTTCATTTATATCCTGTCAAGTGCCTTTTTGGCAATTAAAACATACAGCCCAGTTTTGCAAAAACTACCTGTAAATTCTCAGGCTCTTTAAACTCTTGTTATCTTTTATTGGTGTACTGTCATGTTTGACTCTCATGGATTGCTTCAAAATTACTAATATCATTCTTTTCAGGCCCTTTTGCATGCATGCATTGCCTGCTCCTTGAAGCCAACAATTGATTGGATTGCAGCTTCTGATCTTGAAGATGATAGCGCGAAACTGGTATTAGGACATGGGTTAGGGAAATTGATGTCTCTGGTTGAGCTTTGCATATAGATATAATTATTAATTGACAATGACCATGGTTTCATTTAAAGCATATTTATGCATTTCAAAAGATCATTTCTGTGGAAACTATTTTTGTTGGTATTCATAAGTTGTTACCTCTCTTTAACAGACACCAGAATCTCATGCAACTGCATGGAAGACTTTAAAGGTGAGTTATGTGCTCCTGTTGTAGTCTTTTATGATGTTATTTCCTCGCATTGTTGCTTGTGCCAATTGGTCTTGGTATGTAGATTAACTTCTTAACTGTAAGTTGAAAAGATATTGTTCTATTTTGTTACTAAAAAACTCTGTCGCACTTCATGATTGTTAGTATTGATTTGATGGCTATCAGATGACATGAATATCTAATCTTTGTTTGTTGACAGAATGCAGAATGTGTAATAATTCCTGGTGGTTTTGGGGATCGTGGTGTTGGAGGAATGATATTGGCTGCGAAGTATGCTAGAGAACATAATGTTCCATACCTAGGGATTTGCCTTGGCATGCAGATTTCTGTTATTGAGTTTGCTAGATCTGTAAGTGATTGTAATTAGAGTAAATTGGCTTTTCCTAGCCTGTCTCTGGATTTTTTAAATTTTCTTTCAGGTACTGGGAAAGGAAAAGGCAAACAGCAATGAGTTTGACGAAGAGACACCTGATAATGTTGTTATTTTTATGCCTGAGGTATGATTTTTTTTTTCTTTTCACATTTGTTTCTTTCCTTGTTTAGTGGAGCAATCATATCTTGCTTGATATGTCAGGGTTCACGAACACATATGGGCAGCACAATGAGGCTGGGTTCTAGAAGAACGATTTTTCAGACACCAGATTGTGTTACTTCTAAACTGTAATATATCTATCTATTTCTTCAATACCAAGAGTTCGCTATAGGGGAAAATGCATTAAATTTGAAATCTCAATTCAGTGTCATATGGTGACTGAATTTTCTTGTGACGTCTTTTGGTTATTCTGGCTTACTGTAAATGGGCTTCTGCTGTTGTTGTGAAAATGGAAATATAGAATATGTTCTAAATAGGAAAAAAAAATTGGTCATTTTTCTTGTTCTTTTTTTTTTGTGTGACTGTCTGCCTAGCATGTAAAACTTGTTCCTCGTTCCTACCCCAGCTGGCAGTTATCTTTTTTGTTTTCCTAGGATACTCTATTTGCTCTGCACATTTTACATGAATTGGAATTTGAAAATAGCACTTCGTTTGATCTTGAGCAAAGTCTAATGTCTTTTGCACATGCTGATAATTCTTTAGGTACTGTAATCCAGAGTATGTGGAGGAGAGACATCGACATAGATATGAGGTAAGTCATTGAAGCGGATCTATGATGGCCATAAGCTGTGATTGCTAGGGTATCTTCTTATATGATACAAGAATGTCATGCATGGCAGGTAAACCCTGATTTTATCGGTGCCCTAGAAGCTGCTGGCCTGAAATTTGTAGGGAAGGATGAAACTGGAAGAAGAATGGAGGTGGGTTTGCTGATTAGTAATATCGAATAGGACATCTCTCTTTATCCTCTCCTGCTTTACAACAAAATTGATTCTACTTGTGAAGTTAAATGATCATGATCTTTTAAAAAAAAAGAGAAAAAAGAAAGAAAAGAAGAAGACATAAATGATATTGTAGATGCATTCTAAGTTCATTGCCAAATTGGACGTTTACTTGAACATGCTATCCATTTGTTTATTTTCTTCCTTTCCAGGTTCTAGAGCTTCCTAGCCATGCTTTCTATGTAGGAGTGCAGTTCCATCCAGAATTTAAATCTCGCCCTGCAAGGCCCTCTGCTCTGTTTTTAGGTAATAATGGAGTATTTGTTGGCTGTGAATGCCATGAACTTTATATTAGGTAGTCATGGTGAGTGTTCCTGGCTCTATTTGGAGGAACTGTTGTTCGTGTTGTTTAAAGCGCACTTGTATATAGTTAAGGTCATCTGGTTGTGGAGGTTGAATTCATCTTTATAACCGGTGAAAGACTAATCTTTTTAACACACCTGAGGCAGACATAGATGATATGTTTTACTCTCTTGTTCCAGCAAAACTGATACATTAGACTTTTGAACTTGTGTGCTTGAATCAAGTTTTCATGAAGAAGAATCTGTTATAAATTAATATATATATATGAAAACTAGAAACACCAAACTAAAAACAAATTGTCGGAATGGAGGGAGTATAGTTTTGCAGAATATATATATATATATATATATACTAGTAGATTTTTAAGATGATTACGATGCAGGAGAAGTAAAAGAAACATTATTCTTGCTGCGATTCTCTTATATAATTTGTTCTATGGAATCCATCAGCTTTGGAATGTATTCCTGTTGCATGCCTTTGAAAGTTATGATTGATTGCTAAAGCAACTTGTCCTCTCCTCTGAATATTGGATGCTAAGCTAGCTCTTCCTAATGTAGGTTTAATATTAGCAGCAAGGGGAAAGTTGGAAGCATATCTTACCATGCAACAAAATGGATTATGATTTACTCCAAGAAACTACTTTTCTGCATCTGATGGCTTCTTTCTACTGGTGGATGGCAGCACGTATCAATTTTCCTCTTCCCCTCTTGTGGGGAGGTTTATTTATAGTACTAATTTTTCCTTGGATGAAGGTTCCTTGCTTTTAGCCCAGAAGTTGGGCTAGGACATAGATCTTTTAGTTGTAAGAAGTCGGTAGGATTAGCCGTGTGTCCTGCAATGTCCTCCAGTATTTGATGAAGAAAGTGGTAGATGTTTTTGCTATAGCGTAGGTGAGTTCTTTTGGCTGAATTAGCTGAAGAATACATGATCAGCCACTAAAGGGTTGCAAGATCATATTGGTCAAGACTCATAACATTGTTTTAATAGTGTTAATTATTAGATATAAGTAACATTGCTTGTGTTTTAGGAAGTAGTAGTAATCTGGGATTTTCATCAGATTAATTTGATCGCATCAACCTTGTCGCTATGTTTGTATTGTTGTCCTGAAAGTGGGCATTTTTTGAATTTCTGATTCCTGATTGGTTCAGTTTGGCTGTTGAAAGAAACCCTCATTTTCCTTGTACAAAAGCAAACGAAGTGAACTCATGTATTCAAAAGATACTAATCTTCTGTACTTTTTACAACAAATCCGCAGTGTATGTACCATTTCTATCAGTACAAAAAAACAGTCGTATCGTATATGAAGAAGGAAATTAAGAGAAATTATGGTTGAAAAAGTAATCAAGCGCCTCTGTTGAGCATGTCGCTGTACTCCAAATAAGAAATCTGTCTCTGCAATTTCATCTGTTGGTAGAAGTTTGTGATGAACTGCTCCGCCTTGGAATCAATCTCCTCCTCTTCAACTTCTTCTTCACATGATGATGCAGCGTTAACACATCCCCTCTCAGCTTCACCACCTCCTTCGCAATCATCTGGTCCCTTCAAGTAACCGATCTGCTGTCCGCCGTAGTAGTCAAAATCTCCGCTGTCGTCACCGCCGTCGAAGTTGTAGTCGAAATCCACCACCTGAGGGCCAATGCAGGGGAGGAGGAAGCGCATGGAGGCAGGGCGGTGCATCTTGAGGTGGAAGATAGGAGTATCGTCAAAGGAGAGCTGACGTTCGCCGTAGTGGAGGCGGTCGGCGGGAGTTTCAGGGTGGCCGAGGCTCTTAATGAACTTAGGCACCAACCGGAGATCCATCCTCATCCGCCGCCGGAACACGCCGCCTTTTCTTCCCCACAAAAGAGCCAGCCGCAGAATGTTGCACGCTCTCCGCCTCACCTCACTTCTCTTCTTCCCCATTAATCTGGATGCTATAATTAATGCTCAAGATTCAATCTTTTCTCTGTTGGATTCTATATTATTGGTGTGTTTTGAGCTGTGGGAATGGCTAATGGCTTCTATAGTACTTATATACGGTCCACTGTGTATCTGTACTGTAGCTGTTGGTTAGGCGTGTTGCAAACTTGCAGTGCAGATAGAAAATGAGAATGATTTCCTACGCGGATCGTAAGAAGTTTCTTTCTTTTCCGTAAATTAAGTAGCGCCGAAATGATTTGGTGAGAAAAAAATGACGCGGGGGGAAAACTCGATTTCAGTCCTAATAATTTTACTCTTTTACTACTGGAAGGCAAAAGGCTTCTAATGTTTTCAAATGAGTCCTGAGGTTTGAGGGGATTGCCTTATATACACCTAGGTAAACTTTACCAGTTAACATTTTCATTATTTTTTAGATTGAATTTTCTTTTAGGTTGATTGTTTTTTTTTGTCTGGAAGTTCTCATCTAAACGTCTGAAAAGTTCATATTTGAAGTCTGATCAATTTTGGTCATTAATTTTATATTGGTAGTTTGAATGATATTCGAGTATAAACTCAAATTTTTTTTTTGAATGGGCATCCAGGTTAAAAATAGAGGAAGAAAGAGATAGTGAGCTCTGCCTCCAAGGCAGAGGCTAGAGCAATAGAACAGAACAAAACAAAGCAAAAAAATAAGAAATAAAAAGAGACAATAGGATTAACAATTTCCTATTGCCTCAATGGGGTTTGTCACCATGAGAACTTGGCGTTTGAGAACCTGTTGGAAATGCAAATGAAGGATATGTGTTGTATGTCAGAGATTGTTGTGCCCAACTGTACTGCTGTGGGGTTGAAAATTGTGGAGTTTCTTCGAGACCAAAGCGTCCAAGCTGTGATGGAGCGAATTGCCCACCAACCCTGCTATTGAGTTCTTGAAAGACGATGATGCACCCAGTTTGCTGCTAGAAGATCATCCCAGTTGACGGAAAAAAAAGAGCCCATTTGGCACCATTGAAACACTTTTGGCCACAAAGAAAAGTTGTTGTACATGAAGAGAGGATATGAGCAGTTTGTTCATGGTTGCAATTGCACGAGGAGCATCCTAAGTTGTCGAGTTGCATGTTGCGTCTGGAAAGCTGAACTTTTGAACGGAGGCAGTCATGTGTCGCACGCCAAGCAAAGATGTTGATTTTAATTGGGATCCAGTGGTTCCACGGTGTTCTTCTGTCGATGGTTGCCTGCTTTAACAACTCGACATCAATGTATTTGGAAAGGGATGAAACTAAGAAATTGCTGGATTTTTCCAGACACCAGCTCCAAGTGTCTTGTGCATTTGCATTAAAAGAAAGCTGAGTCAACAAGCTAGAAAGGTCAGTAAGCTCTGAGGCATACTCCATCGCCAAACCCACATCCAACCATCATCCTTCCTCATTCTTCTCTCTGATACTAGACACCTAATGTCCGACTCAAGGGCTTCTAATCTAGGAAATGTTTTCTTTAGACACATTTCCCTTACCCACAGATCTTCCCATAAACGAGTATTACGACCATTACACACCTTTCTACTAAAAGCAGCTGATAAATCTAACCCTTTCTTCTCGAGATCCCTCCCAACTTTAAGAATACCCCCCCTAGACTCCACTAGGAAAAAATTGATTGGTATTGTTGAAACCTCCATCTGCGCCATGTAAAGCTTTAATTACCCTTACCCAGAGTGAGCCATCCTCCATCCCAAACCTCCACCACCATTTGCCTAGAAGAGCTTTATTTTTTGCAAATAAACTACCTACATTTAGACCTCCTTTCTCCCAACTCCCTAAAATTCTATCCCAAGAAATCCACGAAATTTTCCTTTTCCCATTGTTTTCCCCCCAGAAGAAATTTCTGCGAAAACTCTCAAGGTTTTTTATGACTTTTTCCAGAGCACGAAACACAAAGAAATAGTACAGGGGGGGCTTCCCAGGACAGATTTCAGAACCGTTAAACGACCACTGATTGATATATTGTTGCATTTCCAAGAGCTCATTTTCTGCTGAAGCTTGTCTGAGATTGATTTCCAAGCTTCTGCTTTTTGCATACTAGCACCCATTGTCATTCCGAGATAGGAAAAAGGCAATGAATCGGCTCTGCATCCCACAAGATTGGCGAGTTGCTCAACCATCGGAGGATTGACCCCAATTCCAAAAAGGCAACATTTTTCAAGGTTTACTTTCAGACCCGATACTGATTGAAAGTTTATGAGAAGGTAGATTAAGTTCTTCAGATTTTTCATTTCCCACTGCCCAAAGAACATCGTGTCATCCGCATATTGTATATGTGTAATCTCTGAACCTGACGAATCGAGCTGAATACCTCTG
The DNA here is from genome assembly GCA_038382905.1 of Daphne laureola. Lineage (NCBI taxonomy): Eukaryota > Viridiplantae > Streptophyta > Magnoliopsida > Malvales > Thymelaeaceae > Daphne > Daphne laureola. The sequence continues at coordinate 7,020 of JBBYHH010573514.1, forward strand.
AAAATCCGAGCATCCTTGGCTGCCTCCATGATGACACTAAGCCCTTCTGCCGCAATCAAAAATAGAAAAGGCGAGAGAGGATCGCCCTGGCGAATCCCTCTTTCCATTCTAAATTCCTTGGTCGGGGAACCGTTTACTAAGACCGAGACTGTAGCGGACGAGAGGCAATTCAGAATCCAATCTGACCATTTTTTCCCAAATCCCATTTGACGCATAATGGAGACCAGGTAATTCCAGTTTACACAGTCAAAGGCTTTCTCGAAGTCAATTTTGAGAATCAGTGCTTGTGCTTTCAGACGTTTAAACAGACTGAGCTACTTCATTGGTGATAAGAACTCTGTCAATAATTTGCCTGCCTTCAATGAAGCCGGTCTGCGTATCACCAATTAGGAGCGTAATGACCTTCTTTAATCTTTCGGCTAGCAATTTTGCAAGGATTTTGTACTGGCACCTGATTAGACTAATTGGTCTAAAATCTTTGAGACTAACCGGGTTTTTAGACTTGGGCAGTAAAGTGATGAATGAAGCGTTGCAGCCAAGGCCTATTTACCTCCGTTCCAGAAATATTTGAAGAAGGCCAAGAGATCTGACTTGATTAAATCCCAATGAGCTTTAATTAAGGTTAGAGTTATACCATCTGGACCTGGGGACTTGGAGCCTTCGCAAGCCCAAAGTGCAGCTTTGACTTCGCTTTCAGAAAATGGAACTTCTAAAGTATCACTTGTTGCTTGGTCAAGTTTCTTGAACCTGGAAGAAACTAGAGAAGGCCGAACTGCTTCTGGTTCTTTGAACAATTTGCGTAATATGAGAAAACCTCTTGTTTGATTTGAGTTGGATCCTCCGTCCATATGCCATTGATCGTGAGGCCACTCAAAGTATTTCTTCTCGATCTCCTCTTAATTACCGCATGAAAGAGTTTGGAGTTTTCGTCTCCTGCTGCAGCCCATTTAATTTTTGCCTTCTGTTTAAGCATATTAAAAACTGCTCTTTCGGTATTTGATAGATTTGACATGCATTCTCGCCTTTCTTTTGACTCAAATTCAGACAGGTCTCTGTTTTCAGCTTCCTGATCCCACTGAGCCTTTTCCGATCGAAGTTGCTGAAGCTTTCCCTCAATGTCACCAATGTTTAATTTCTTCCACTGTTTGAAGCTATGCTTGCAAGTTCTTAGCTTTTGCTTGAAAATATGATCTGGGCGAGAGTCAGAAGGTAGTTGAAGCCAAGCATCTTTCATGCATAAATCGAAAGAGTCCATCTTCAACCACTCATCAAAAAACTTGAAGGGCTTGGGCCCGAAATTTAGCACTTTATCTTGCAACACCAAGGGACAATGGTTGGAAATGAACCTTGATCTTGAAGTCAAAGTTAAGTGTGTCCAGAGATTTATGAAAGCTTCAGAGAAGAGGATACGATCCAGTTTACTTGCTTTGGTATCTGATTCATGGAGCCAAGTGAATTTGCGGTTTTCTAGAGGTATCTCAACTAGCTCTGAGTTTCGAATGAAATTATTGAATTCTGATGCTTCCCTCTGATTAAGAATAGAGCCCTTCGTGTCTTCTTTCCTTCTAACAGCATTGAAGTCCCCCAAACAAATGTATGGCTCTGGATTGTTCGACCTCAATTCCAGTAAGGTGTTCCACAGAAAAATCTTCTCCAAATCATCAGCTGGCCCATAAACATTGACTAACATAATTTCTGAATGTATCCGTTGATGAATACCCCAAATTACTAAGAAATTTTCCCATTTAACATATCTCTGCAGAACAAACACAGACGGATTCCAAATCCAAAGCAGGCCTCCTGAACGACCATTAGCATCCACTGAGATGTATTCAAGGTCATCTGAGTCCCAGAGTGTACGAATCTTGAGTCTTTCTGGAGCCACTAATTTCGTTTCTTGAATTGCCATAAGCTCAATTAATTCTCTTCCAACGAATTCCTTTATCCATTTGCATTTCCAGCTGTGTCATTTAATGAAATTATCTTCATAAAAATAAATTAGAGCTCACCTTGACAGAAACGGATGAGAGACAGGATCGAAATCAGGATTTGAGGGCTGAACCCTGATTGCCGCCATCTGCTGCAGCATCGGATTGGGCTTCTTTGTGCACTTCACTTGAGCTTGCTTGTTCGAAACAGATGCCAACCACTTTGCCTATGTGTCTGGTTTCTGACACATCCAGCGATGAGCTTGAACCCTCAAGTGAAAGGGCCAGACCCGGTGTACGACGGAACGATTGCAATTGATTGTTCGCCACCGGTGAAATACCACGTCTTCGCGGCTTCATTGGGCAGGAGCTACTTCCTCTCATGGCTGTTAGTTGGGGAACAAGGTGGTTTGTTGCTTGAAGGAGGAACTGTTGTGGGAATTGACGGCGAACACCTGTGATTTTTTCAGATTTTGTGGCTTCGCTATCTGTGGAAGGTGAACTGGAAGGCTTTGTTTTGGATGAGCTGGGTTTGGATTTGGACTTGAAAATAGGAAGAGATGGGCTTAAGTTAGACAGCCCATCTACCAGTCCCACCTCTGCTGGTTGTTCCAGAAATTGGGCATGTCCAGGCCCCACCCTAGCGGGCCTATCTGGCATGCGAGAAAAGCCTGGAAGCGCCGCCTCTGCAGTTTCAGCTACCATCGTCCCTGATATTCCGACCTGGGAATTTGATTTTGGAGACAAACCGTACGCAGCAATTAATTTCCTTGGAACCTGAGATGACCACTGTTCCTCTTCTAATTGGTAATGTTCATCTTTTTGGTTGGAAAAGCCCAGTTCATCGTCCGATTCAAATTTTGAAGAATCCTCACTTGTTGTTGATAATCCATCGTAGTAGCCAGAGGAAGACCTGTAGCTAGGACCAAAATCAACTCCATAAACAAGATCTTCTATAACTCGGACTTTCATTTGGTTGTTGTCCACCTGAATGTTGACCGTTTCCGATATGAAATCCATGGTGTTGGTGAGAATACAAACTCTGAATCTACTTAGTTGCAATCTGCTACTTCCAAAATTTTGCCCCAAGTGCAAGCAAGCTTGGTAAAGGTGTCTTCACTCCATGCTTCCACCGGCAAACCCTCAATACTTAGCCACACTAATCTGCCTGAGCTTGAGAGATTCGGTGACCATTCACCAATCCAGTCAAAAAGAGTAAGCATCCATTCTTTCTTGTTTGCCAGTACCTTCGCTGCTGATTTTTTGGAACCACAATCCAACATGATACGAACTCCTCCAAGGTATTTGATTGCAAGGTCACCAAGTCCTTCATCATCAAAAAAAAGTGCAAATGTTGATGAGTGTGTCCAGATCTTTAACTTCTCCTATTAACACTCCATCAAGCCACTTGATTTCAGACCTCCTTGACTGGATTATTAATGCAGCCCCTTGATTCGAAGCCACTTCTGTTTTCTCTTGGTCGGCCTTAGGTTCTGAAGCCACTTCTGTTGTTATTTGAACTCCTGTTGCCTTAGGTTGCTCCTTCTCTAGGACTGCAACATATTTCAGATTTGATATTACCAAGGCCCTGTTGTGAATTAATGTCCTTTTGCGGTTTGGATGTCTTGCTGCTAATTGCTCATGTAGTCATGTTGCTTGCCTTTGAGCAGTTCAAACCTTGCCAAGTTTACTCGGAGCTTGTAGGTTGCTCCTTCTCTAGGACTGCAACATATTTCAGATTTGATATTACCAAGGCCCTGTTGTGAATTAATGTCCTT
>JBBYHH010573625.1:0-10724 GCA_038382905.1 Daphne laureola
AAGTTATTTCGGTAAAGTGATGTTAGTTGCAAACAACATGAGAAATTTAGGAGAAGATATGACAAATCAAAAGGTAGTGGAGAAAATATTGAGAACCTTACTTCAAAAATTCAATTACATAGTATGTTCAATCGAGGAATCCAAAGATACTACTCCATCCGTCCCACGAAGATTGGGACATTTGACTTTTTACCTTATGTTTTACTCAATTTTTAGCAAAGAATAATCTGTTAAAAATAATTTTAAAAAATATATGTCAACATGTTAAAGAAAAAAAATCATAGATTAAATGCTGAAAACAGAATGTTGTAATTTTTATGGGACGGAGGGAGTACTACATTAAGTATAGATGAACTTCAAAGTTCATTGCTGGTACATGAACAAAAGTTCAGGAAAAGTGAAGGGGAAGACTAGATACTTAATATGACAGAAGAGAAGTTTGGAGGAAGAGGGACATTCAATGATAGATTTGGAGGAAGAACTGGTGGTCGTCGCTGGAGAGGTGGAAACTTTAGAGAAAGAGGCAGAGGCAGAGGTCAGTACCACAACTACAACTACAGGTACTTTGTGGAGTGTTTCAAGTGTCACAAATATGGACACTATCAAAATCAGTGCCCAAATCAACAAGAGATTCACTACACAGAAGCAAACCAAGAAGAAGAACTCCTACTCATGGCTGAAGGAGACTCAATTTCAGAAGAAAATAGAAATGACTGGTACTTAGACTCTAGTTGCTCAAATCATATGTGTGGATATGAACATATGTTTGAAAAACTAGACAAAGACTTTAAGTATTTAATGACCCTCGGCAACAACAACAAGTTACAAGTGGCAGGAAAAGGATCAATAAAATTAAACATTGAAGGGCTAAATCTTACCCTAACCAATGTATATTTTATCCCTGGTCTGAGAAGCAATTTGCTCAGTCTAGGACAATTGCAAGAAAAAGGGCTCACCATCATGATTGGAAAAGGCATATGCAACATATATCACCAAGAAAAAGGACTAATTATGAAGTCATATATGAAGAGTCTTAACTGCTAAAATGCATGTCACAACAGGAGCCACCTGCCTCCAAACCACATCACAAGATCTGACTAACCTTTGGCACAGAAGGTTTGGTCATTTAAGTTATAAAGGGCTTGAAACTCTGAAGAAAGAAGACATGGTTCAAGGTTTACCAGACATAACACCATCAACTAAAGTTTGTGAAGAATGCATGAAGGGAAAGCAACATAGGATCCCTATACCAAAAAAGAGCACTTGGAGAGCAACGCAAAAACTAGAATTGGTACATACAGACCTTTGTGGTCCTATATCACTAGAATCAAGCAGTGGAAAAAGGTGTATCTTGTGTTTTATTGATGATTAAAGTAGGAAAGCATGTGGATATCTACTTTACGAAAAATTAGAAATATTTGATCATTTTAAGAAGTTTAAAGTTGCTGTTGAAAAAGAATCAAACTGCCTATTGAAGTGCTTAAGGTCAGATAGAGGAGGTGAGTACACTTCAGAAGTTTTCAAAGATTTCTATGGACATAAAGGAGTAAAACATCAGCTAACCACTGCCTACACACCTCAACACAATGGTGTAGCTGAGAGAAAGAACATGACTGTCATGAATATGGTTCGTTCCATGCTAACTGAGAAGAACATGCCTAAAGCATTTTGGGCAGTAGCAGCCAAATGGGCATACTATGTTCTAAACAGATCTCCAACCTCAGCAGTCAAAGGTAAAACACCCTAAGAAATGTGGAGTGGCATCAAACCATCAGTAGATCATTTCAAGGTTTTTGGATGCCTAGCTTATGCTCATGTCTCTGATGCTAAAAGGACAAAAGTAGATGACAAAAGTATTGTCAGCATCTTTTTGGGCATAAGTGAGGAGTCTAAAGGGTATAGACTCTTCAATCCAAAGAATAAAAAGGTGATAATCAGTAGAGATATTGTGTTTGAAGAAGAAGACAAGTGGGATTGGGACGAATCCTATGGTGAATAAACCAACACCAGTTTAATATGGAATGATTAAGACAATATTAAAGGAAAAGAAGCAGAAGATGAAATACCAGCAGAAAATATAAATGAAGATGAAGCCCCAGACAACATCATAATAACTGAAACCTCTAATACAGGAGCAAAGGAAGGAAGAAACAAACAAATTGCTGTCTGGATGAGGGACTATGTCCCTGACTATCCCTCATCATATGAAATAGAAAATATGGCTCTCACAATACTGACAGATGAAACACTTCAAAGAAATATATCCGACATGGCCTTTGTCTATTTTTCTGGTGATCCTGATAATTTCAAAGAAGCTACAAAAAGCATAGAATGGAGGACAACTATGCAAAGAGAAGTTGATTCAATCCAGAAGAATCAAACATGGACTTTATGTACTCTAACTCAGGGAGCAAAAAGGATAGAAGTCAAATGGATCTATAAAATGAAATTTAATGAGGCAGGGAAGGTAGACAAACTAAAAGCCATGTTGGTGGCTAAGGGGTACTCTAAAAAATATGGCATTGACTACACATAAGTATTTGCTCATGTAGCACGCTTGGACACTGTAAGGATGATACTAGCTACAGCTGCAAAACAAGGATGGCCTGTACAACAGATGGATGTCAAATCTGCCTTCTTACATGGTGAGATAGAGGAAGATGTCTATGTTGATCAACCTAGGGGTTTTGAAGTCAGAGGGAAAGAACACATGGTTTACAAGCTGCACAAAGCCCTTTATGGACTTAAACAAGCTCCTCGAGCATGGTTCAGTAAGATATATTAGCACTTCATGGAAGATGGATTCAAGAGGTGTGACAATGAGCAAACACTCTTCACCAAAGGAGGAGAGAATGGTAAGATACTAATAGTTAGTATATATGTGGATGACCTCATTTATACTGGAAATAATGATACTATGATGAATAATTTCAAAGGAAGCATGGAAAAAAAATTCGACATGACCACTATAGGCCAAATGAGATACTTTTTAGGTATGGAAGTGACACAACATTCTGAAGATATTTCATTGTGTCAAAAGAAGTATACTTTGGATATCTTGACAAGGTTTGGAATGACTAATTGCAAACCAGTAAGAACTCCAATAGTTCCAGGAACCAGGGTTGATAAAGATCAAGAAGGAACTGCAGTGGATGAAACAATCTTTAAACAAATTGTTGGAAGTCTCATGTACTTGACTGCCACAAGACCTGATATCATGTATGCAGTATGTCTTGTTAGTAGGTACATGTCAAGACCTACACAACTACACTTACAGTTGGCCAAAAGAATCCTGAGATACTTATGTGGAATAACAAATTTTGGATTGCATTATGACAGAAAAAATGAAGGAGTGCTGCAAGTCTTCTCAGACAGTGACTATGTAGGGGACATAAACGATAGAAAAAGTATAAGTGGGTATGTCTTCTTGCTTGGAGGTGCTGCCATAGCCTGGAGCTCTAGAAAGCAGCCAATAGTTACCCTATCCACTACTGAAGCAGAGTTTGTTGCCGCTACCATGAGTGCTTGTCAGGTAATCTGGGTTAAGAGAGTAATGCAGGAGCTTGGATACAAGATGACAGGTGCTATACATATCAGTTGTGACAATAGCTCAACTCTAAAACTCTCAAAGAATCCTGTAATCCATGAGAGGAGCAAGCATATAGATGTAAGGTATAATTTCTTGAGGAACTTATCAAATGAGGGAGTTATTGAGCTCATTTACTGCAGGAGTGAAGAGCAAATGGCAGATGTCTTGACAAAACCTCTGAAACTAGAAGCCTTTCTGAAGCTACGGATGATGATGGGATTGGGTTCAATTGTTGAGTAAACTAGCAGTAAATTATTGCTAGTTTAAGGAAAGGTATGTTAGGATCGAAAGTTACAGTTAGCTCATTAAGTTACTAAGTAGATTGTTTGTGGCAGAAGTAAAGTTCCTTCAGGAGTTCCTTCAGGAGTTCCTTCTCGACTTCTAGCTCGTTTAGGATTAGTTTCCTCTTCTATTCTATTTCTGTTTAGGATTAAGACTTAGTCTAGGTTTCGGTTAAGTTGTATCTATTTAAGCTTATAGCTTTTCAATGAGATATCATAGTTCATTCCACATAAACATTGTTTATTGAACTTACCTTCAACAAGCATATCGTCTATTTATCTACGAATTTGTAGATGTGAATTATTTTCTATCCCACTAACGTTCATGGAGGTGGAGGTGGATTTGACCCATTCGCACTGCGGAGCTCCACCATCCGCTGATTCACGGATATGCGTAATCAAATAGCTCATTATACATATTAATTAGATCAAAAAACTTGTATCTAGTTACAAAAACTTCTATATTTTATTTTTATACCACTCTTAAATGTAGAATAAATTGAGATATTTCTAAATGTTTGGATGTTAATTTGTACATCTTTAATTAATGGATGCAATTATATCTATAAAAGTAGTATTTAAAAATTATGAAATGTTCATATTAAAGTATCCAAAGATGCCTTGCGGATGTAAAAAAAATCTACACATGGTAAAGGTGGGTTAAAAACATACTCGCAAACCGCGGAGATTAAAAAATCTGCGGATGATGGAGATGAATGAGATCCTTGCGTGAATAATCCGTTCTACCGTCATTCCTACTCGTAGTTTTTTTGTTGATGTTAAAATAGCAGCAAAAAATGGTTGTCAGATTGGCCCAAGGCAAACTGTTTTTTCAACGTGCTCAGCCTAACACGGCCTTCCAAAGCCCACACTTCGCTCCTTACCCACAAAGCCCAACATGCCCTTCCAAAGTCCAGACTCTAAACCCTAGCCCACAGAGCCCAGCAACTGCGATCACAACTCCTCCGCCTTCCGCCGCCTACGATGCGCCACTGTTGCTGCCGCGTCGATCCGAGGTCCCATTGTTGCCGATACACGGCTTTCGCATGTTAAGTCCCCGCAACTTGCTCTTTATTTTTTTTATTTTCTGAGTTCTTCGATACGGCGCTTTTTTTTTTGTCGTTATTTTTGTGTTTGTTTTTCCCCAAGTATCAGCAATTGGATCTGGAAGTTGAGTCAGAATAAGTGAAGTGAGAAACATGAATCTCGTTTCTTAATATCAACTAGGTTGCTATGCCAATTTCCAGGCGGGAATTTGGACCTAGCTACAATTTCTGCAATGTATTTTGATTTTTTACTACAAATATAGTGAGATCCAGAACTAGCTAGAGTTGGGTCACCCCAGGAAAACGATTCATCAACAAATTAAGACTACAATGTTGGCTACTCAGAGGACAGATGGTGGTATTATCATATAAAGTATGTCAGAAAGAAAAAGGGAATATTAGCACTGCCCAAGAGAAAAGAGATTCATTTGGGATTTGCTTCATGGTTTTGTTTGTTAGGCAAAGGTTGAAACTTAAAGAAATGGTGAAAAAGCTAAGAAAGAAGAAACATTAGGTCAAGGCCAATTCAATTATTGTATTGATAAATTGACCATTCAATGGAGGCCTCTCATGTTCATTGGCTAACAGACTCTAGAGACAGTCTACAGCTAGGTCATAGCTTGGCTGCTCTTTCATGTTCTATGATTTGAGGTACACAACAAAAGTTGAGATTGGAGGCATTCATCTTTTGGCTTTATCTAGTACTAAATTATACCCCTTCCCTCCATGCATTTGAGCCCACCTTCATATTTTACAAAATCCTGCCATGTCATTTTTCTTAGTATTGGTTTGGCTTTTGCTTACTTAGCCATGGAGATAGATATTGCTGCTTTGGAGCTTTGGTTGTAGAATAAAAAAATGTTTGTGATATTCATTATGACTGTGGAACATTGTACAGAAAATTACAAATTTTTTTTTTTTGATTAGTAACCAAACTTTTCAAATAATGTCATTCCTTTTGGGACAATGAGGGCTTCTTTATCTTTTTCTCTTGAATATATTCAATTCTGCTCTTTCATCTCCTTTGCTTTCTTTTTCCTCCTCTCTTTTTCATAAAATCTTTTGAATTCATCCCAACCGCCAGTCTCTTATCTCTTCTTTTCTTCTTTCTCTGTCTTAGTAAATTCTTTGTTAAATGCCAGCCTCTATATGTATCAATCAATTAGCACAAAAGTTGTCACTTTGTTTAAGTTATGTTTTCTGCTTCTCTCACCCTCTCTGGCAGCGGCACGTAGGCTACACTTGTTTAGAGAAGAATCAGAAGATCCAATTTAATTATGGAGCTTCTCCTTTTATGTAATGAAAAGTATTCCTGTCACACTTACATATCTGCTCTGCCTTTGATGAAGATTTAAGGTTGAAGTTTTTGGCTTTCAAAAATTTCTATGGAATCATTGTTGAATGGATTTAGAAACATATGCTGAAGGTTGTGTGTGTAAAATAATACAAAGGTAGGGTACATTTGCCGTAATGCTTATCTCCATCAAGAATCATAGGTGGCTTTGGACAGAATCATCTGTTCTCTGTGGGCCAAGCTCTCAAAGGCTTAAATGAGTGCATCAGTTTATGGTTAACAGTCATATTATTTCCACATACCATACCACTCTGTATCTGTAGGGTCAAATTACCCACCTAGCTTACCAAGTTAAATGGCTGGTAAATAGTTTGTGAACAGTAAAGGATAGCATTTTTCTTTTCTTTATAATACAAAAAATAATGGAAACAAGGTATCGTAAGGTATGGCTGTATTTATGAAGATATGTGAGATTTCTTGTTTGACTCAGTACTAATAAGCTGAGAAGGAAAAAAGGATTAACATAAGTTGAGTAAGCATCTTAGACTCCAGATTTGTGTCAAGTATTTGACAGACAAATCGCAGTAAAACTAATAGTTGTTGTTGGATCCAGGCTCTTAGTGCTAAGGTCTAATCATTTGTTTGAAGAGAAAAGTAAATGAATACAAAAACAAAAACAGCAAAAAGAGGTGGATCGAGCAAAAAAATGACGGGAGATCTTCTCCAATGAAAGAAGGTGAATCAAGGCAATTCATCTTTAATCTTATCATAGCCTTTTCAAAAAAATAAAATAAATAAATAAATAATAATAAATGAAAGAAGGTGAATCTTTATATGCTTTGTCAATTAAAGATCAAGCTCTGAATTGATTTCTACTTTTGTTTTTGTTTCTCCTTTCTGTCGCTCGAACTTTTGTTTTTGGCTGTCATCAAAGTTGAATTGATTGATAAGAACAAGCAAATAATTTGAAAGTGCAGTTGTGGTATACATTATAGTAAGTAATTAGAGTGTAACTCTTACAAGATTTTCTATCAAAGTAAATTCCTTTGATGTGATTAATATTTGGAACAGAAGTGTACTTATGGTTTTTTTCAATGCAAACTATTCAGTACTCCATTTAATATCAAATGTTTTCCAGATTGTTTTCATGAGTTTTATTGTCATTGTCATCTCATTACATCTTATATTGTAGTCCTAGTCTTGTTGGAGCGGGTGACACTAAGTTCACAGCATCAGTTATTTGTTTAAACCCATTACTCTAAGCAGAGCCAAGTAGAAAGAAAGTCAAACATTGGTTGTTGATGCAGTCCTCTTATGGTAGAATATAAGAATATTTTTTTGGAAAAACCATCATTGTAGTTATTTTTCTTTTGCCTTTTATAGAATATTATCATTATCTAGTAATGATTAACACGTTAGATAGATTTATAATCATTTTCTTTAGTTTCTAAGATCAGTCATTGGCAAGGTGAAATGATGGTGGTTATAAGTTGTTTGTATTATTGTATAGACTATATTCTTTAAGTAACTAGATATGAGCACTGTGAATTTTACTTTGGAAGAGTGAAATCCAGATCTGATTCTATTACCACTTCCTAGAGCTGAAAATGCATGGACCATGCTAGATACTCCATCCGTCTCACAAAAAATGATGTATTTATTTTTTTATTGTCCCACAAAAATTGATATATTTCTGTTTAAGGAAATTTTTATCTACATATTTTACTTAACTACCCTCACTTTTACTTCCCCACTTAAAAAAGTTATTTTTGTCTTTTATAGTACTTTTTTACTCAAGTTTGAGAAGAGAGAGGGAGTATATAAGAGCGTTGCCCAACAACCTCCCCATTTTCTTGATATGTACATTTTTGAAGAATATTAGACTTTTTTTTTACCCAACAATTTTCCCATTTCATTCTCCAAAATGGGAAAGGATGAGAAAAAATGAGGAACCCTCACCATATTTGGAGCATTCGCCAAATATTTGGCGAGAGCTCCACCATAAAGTTTTCACACCCCCACCCCCAACAAGTGTTTGCCCCTTTCTCTCTCTTGTTCTCTCATTTCCGCTTGCCACGTACAACATGAGTAGTGATACTCAGAATTCATATTTTTTTCTAAATTATAAAGAAATAAGTTTGAGCTCCTAAAGAAATATAAGAAAATATGATAATTAATTTTTTTTATCTGATGGCAATTAATTTATTAATGTTAAGTTTTGATACAACAATATTGAAAATGTGACTTATTGAACATAAAACTTGTATTTCTTCAAAAAATGGGGAAGTTTAAAAAAATCATTAATTAGTACTAGTACTCAAAATTCATAATTTTTATTGAACAATATTTATTAATCTCACATATTCAGCTACTAGGTTGGATAAAAAAAAGTTTAAAAAATTAGATAATTAATTAATTATTAATTAAAGTTGTAGAATATTTTATTATTATAATAAATGTAAGATTCTTTAAAATGGAGAAACCATTGAAATTAAAATAAAAATAATTTACAAAATATGATTTTGACTTCTTCATTTTAGAGAGTTTTAAAGAAGCTGTTCAAGGTGTTCTACAAAAAAAAAAGAAGAGTTTCGTCCACTGGAGGGAGGTAGGAAGGAGGAAATTTTTTTCCAACTTGGATTGTTTCTCTTGTAATCAACGAAGAAAAGTTAACCCGGTAAATCTGTGCTTGCAAACAAACTAATTTAGTAATAAAAAATTGTAGGCTTTTGGTGACTAATTTCAAAATACATTGGAGATGGCCAATTAATGTTTCCAATTCCGTCTACCATCTACTCTATTTATTTATTTTCGGTAAAGTTTTATGGGACGTTGCAATATGCCAATAGTCAAACTACTAAAGTTCTAGGGTGACAACCGACAATTTAGGATCCGATTAATTGTGGAGTTTTTTTTTTAATTTTTTTTTAATTTTTTTTGTAAATATTTGATAATATAATTAATTTTTAAATAATAAAAAACTTTATTTTTTAAGTATTAGAAAACTCTAATGTTAAACTAGAAAATTTTGAAAATAAGATTCTCTAATTTTACACTAGAATTTTTTAATATTTAAAAAATAAAGTTTTTTATTATTTAAAAATTAATTATACTATCAAATATTTATAAAAAAAAAGTAAAAATGAAAACTGGAAAAAAATTTCAGAACTAAACGGCTCTTAACTTTTGTATTATAGTATATCTCAATGTGTTGAATCAAAATCTCCTGAAAAAAAAAAAAAACCCAGCACTCACAGAAAATGTCAGAAAATAATAATAATAATAATAATAACTACTATAATATAAATAAATCTGTGGACTATTTTTATTTTTAATTAATTCATTCCAAGTTTTGAAGCATGCACGATACTCCAGTCAACTAAAACAGTCAAAATTAAACAGTTTAATTTAATGGATAAGAAAAGAACCAATATATATATATATATACAATGTGACCTTCCTTTCTGATTCTGATCGGCTATAAAAGTCTTTCTGGCCGCCGTCATCATTATCCAATTCATAACACAGAAAACAAACAACCAGATCATCATCATCATGTATTATACATATTTGTTCTCATTTTTGTGTCACTTAAAATGGGTTCTAAACTTGTTCATCAGTTTCTCTCTTCTCCCCAACTATGAGAGCTTTCATGAAGATCATGGCCACCTTTCCGGGCTCTCAGGCTGCCACGATGACTGTACAGATTGCACCATTTGTTTGAGCGAGATCGATGATGATGAGGAGATTAGTGACCTGAGATGCAACCATATGTTCCATAAGGTCTGTTTGGATCGTTGGATCGGCCACCGGCGTTTTACTTGTCCGCTTTGCCGGAGCTCGCTGGTGCAGCCGGTGTCGCCGAAGTTGGCCGGAGAAGCTCAAGTCTTGTTGTTTAAGTATTAATGCGATTTCAGCTCCGGTGGGGAGAGAGACAAGTGGTGGATGCGTTGACCACCGGTAAAACATGGATGGCGCCGGAAAACTTAAACAAATTATAATAGAAGGATAATGGGGTAATTTCATGTACAAAAATTTATTAAATTGAGAAAATGTTTCAATAATTTTGGGACGAAGCGAATAGATAGGAGTCTGATTAACAAGCTCTTCCCCTAATTGAAAGGGTGAAAGTGGTTACACTTACAATATATGTTTATTTGAAATTTAGAAACACAAGTAATGATTTTTTTTATAATGGAAAAATAAACTTGATAGATTGTTGGCAAATTACTCTTTCTTCAATTAAGAATTTGTTAAAGTGTAGTAGTATCTTGTTAATGGTGGATGAAGATGCATTCCTATGATCTTTTTCCTCAAGAGAAAGAAATTTTCGATTTAGATTAATATACCAAGATTTTTTAATAAAAGTTTAGTGAAAAAATATAGTGAAAATGTAGAAAGTTTTCTTTGCAAAAATGTATTATGACTATCTTCAAAAAGTTAAAACAACCCCTATACAATTGAATTTATAGTTCGAAAGTACGAAAATAAGTACTATTAAGGGTTTATAATGA
>JBBYHH010573736.1:0-10724 GCA_038382905.1 Daphne laureola
TTATCATTAGGAGATTGCTATTTGGATGTCAGGATTAAATCTATGGGAGTGGAGTGGAGATTCACGGGGTTCTATGGGCATCCTGAAACTGGCCGCCTCCATGAATCTTGGAAGCTTCTTCGTTCTCTTGCTCTTGTAGTGGATCTTCCATGGTTAGTAGCTGGGGATTTTAATGAAGTGATCTGGCAACATGAGAAGATGGGTCCTCCTCGTAGACCCTCTCTAATGGAAGGCTTCAGTAATGCGTTAATGGATGCAGGTTTAGAAGATCTGGGGTTCTCTGGACCGAAATTCACTTGGTCTAGACGGGTGACTGGGGGTGAGCTTGTACAAGAAAGATTGGATCAGGCTGTTGCTAATTCCGCATGGCAACAACTATTTTTGGCTTGTTGGGTAAGGAACTTCTTTTTTATCATGTCTGATCATTTGGGAGTTGAGATTCGTATTCAGGGGAGGACGCCTCAACTTTCTCATATCTGGCATTTTGAGAAGATGTGGACCACGAAAGCAAAATGTGAGTAACTTATTCAGGCTGCCTGGTCAGGAGACTTCCGGTCATTTTCTGAGTGTCAAAAGCGGTGCAGGCAAAGGCTCTCACATTGGCATCGAACTGAATTCCAAGGAACAAAGAATCGTTTAAAGTACCTTGAGAGTCGTATTGAGGCACTGATTGGTTCAACCACCCGGGCCGATTTGGATGAAAGGAAACAGCCAGAGGATGAACTGAAAGCTCTGTATATTCGAGATGAAGAGTATTAGAGTCAGAGGGCGCGTGAACTTTGGCTTCAATCAGGGGATCGTAATACGACTTTTTTTCACCGAGCAGCTACTGGCCGGAAACAATAGAACCAGATCCAGATGCTGACTACTTCGGACCAGGGAGTGATTCATGATCTACCAGATTTAAAAGCAGACGCAGTGTATTTTTACCATTATTTATTTACCTTGACGGGGCAATCTGGGATTGATAACATTTTATCAGGTATTAATCGATGTGTCACCCCAGCTATGTGTAACCAACTGCTTGCTCCTTATACTCCGGAAGAGGTTAAAACTGCCATATTCCAGATGCACCCGAATAAGTCACCTGACCCGGATGGTTTTCCCCCGCTCTTTTATCAGAAATTCTGGAGCACTTTAGGACAATCGGTGACAGATTTTGTTCTAAATATCCTCTCTTTAGGTTCAGTTCCTACTGAGATAAATCATACATATCTTGCTTTGATTCTGAAATGTGCTAACCCGACTACTTTGGCAGAATTTAGACCCATTAGCCTCTGTAATGTCGTTTATAAAATTGTTTTAAAGGTGCTGGTTAACATGTTGAAAGGTATCATGGGGGAGGTAATTTCTGAGTAACAAAGTGCTTTTGTGCCTGATCGGTTTTTGACTGATAATGCACTTATAGCTATGGAAACTTGCCACCATATAAATTCATTACATGGCCGGAGGGAGGGTGTCCTGGATATAAAGCTGGACATGACCAAAGCTTATGATAGAGTGGAGTGGGTGTTTCTGAGAGCCGTTGTGTGTAAGTTGGGTTTCCTTTCTCAATGGATTCACTTGGTCATGTCTTATGTCGAATCCGTAAGCTTCTCAGCCTTGGTGAATGGCTCATCGTCTGCATATTTGTCTCCTTCTAGAGGCTTATGACAATGTGACCCTTTATCACCATTCTTATTTCTTTTTTGTACGGAAGGTCTCTCCAGTCTTTTTTGCCAGGCTAAGGAGCGGAAAGCTTTTAAAGGGGTTCAGATTTATAGATATAGTCCTCGTATCTCCCACCTCTTATTTGCAGATGATACTCTATTGTTTCTTCATGATGAACCAAATGTTGTAAGAGCACTTCTACAGGTTCTGCGCATTTATGAGGAAGCATCAGGACAACAGGTGAATATGCGCAAATCATCAATATTCTTCAGTCCGGGGATTTCGCAGGGGCACAGGACGGCTTTATCCCGGATCTTGGGTACTACAAGGAGCATAACATCGGACCGATACCTAGGCTTTCCATGGCTTCTGGGACGGAAGAAGGTTTGTCAGTATGAATATCTGATTGAATGAGTGAAAGAAAAGTTCGCCAACTGGAAAGCAGCCACACTCTCTCAAGCAGGCAAGGGTTTCATGATTAAAGTTGTTATCCAAGCCATGCTTACTCATGTGATGAGCTGTGTTCTACTGCCGGATACTATTATGGATGAAATTAGCTCACTCTCAACACGCTTTTTCTGGTCACCTAATGTGAATGAGTGTAAGATGTGCTGGTGTGCTTGGGACATACTATGCAAATGTAAAGAGGTAGGGAGTTATGGATTTCGAGATATTGAAGCCTTCAATAAGGCAATGTTAGCCAAGCAAGGATGACGATTCATTTGCTCCCCTAATTCTCTAGTTGCTCGTGTGTTTTCGGGTAAGTATTTCCGTAATGATAATTTTATTCATGCTGTCACCCCTGGATCTGGTTCGATTATCTGGAAGGCCCTATTGGCTGGTCGTCTTATACTTAAAAAATGTGGTCATTGGCGTATTGGTTCTGAAAATAAGGTCTCGGTCTGCAAGGATCGTTGGCTACCGAACGACATGATTACTGCACCGTCCGTGACTTACCCGGAGTTGCTAGTTTCGGACCTTATTGATCCATGGTCTTTCTCTTGGAAGGTTGGTGAGATTGATGCTCTTTTCCACCCGATTGATGCTTCAATAATAAAGCAACTTCCATTAAGTCCAGTTGCCAGGACGGATGTTTTTACTTGGGGCATGGAAGAGTCATGATAGTTTACGGTACGTTCTGCTTATCATGTTGCATATGCTGATAAATTCAAAGTAAACTCCTTGGTTCATGACAAATTTTGGAAATGGTTCTGGAAGTTAAAACTACCACCTCGGGTACATACCTTCCTTTGGAGGGCTTGTGCCAACATTTTGGCAATAAAAGATGATTTGGCAGTCCGGGGTTTGAGTGTGGATCAGACCTGTGAAACCTGTTGGGAGGGACCGGAATCCGTAGCACATTTATTATGGGAATGCCCTTTTTCCATTAAGGTCTGGGAAGCGTTTGATGTGGATATAACAACAGCAATGCCAGATTGGCTTCATTTGTTCTATGATAAGGTACATGATGAAACTTCTTCTTGCCTTCTTATTGCTATAACTACATGGTTCCTTTGGCAGAACAGGAATGTCATTCTCCATGAGTTTAAATGCTCCAATCCAGGGGCCCTAGTCGCAAAGTCAAAGGCATGGGTTGGGGCATGAAAGTTTGCTCAAAGCCGGATTACTCGCCCTTCCAGCCCACGGCCTGCGCGTCCATCTAGATGGTTATGGCCTTCCCCTGGTAGTTTAAAGGTAAACGTTGATGCAGCTCTTGATCAACATCAGAGAATGGCGGCGGTGGGAGTGATTGTTCGTAATACATATGGGAAAGTGATTAAAGTTTTCTCATATGGATTTCTGTTCTCGAGAAATGATGTCCTTTATCTGGAATCTCTGGCGTTACTTTGGGGAGTAAGGGAGATCCAAAGTATGGGACTTCAGGAGATGTATTTCGAGTCAGACTCACAGTTTCTCGTTATTGAACTCGCTAGCACGAGATTCTCATCCCGATACTATTTCGGTGTTACTATTGATGACATTCGGTCTTCACTACTTTCGTTTGTGTTTCATGCTCTTTCTTTTATCCCGCGTACCATAAATGGTGCCGCACATTGTATTGCTCGTTATGGATTAGAGCGCTTTGGGAGACAAGACTCGATCTATCATTTCCCTTCTTGGTTGTTATTGGCAATAACCACTTGAAATGAATGAAATCATTCCCTTAAAAAAAAAAGAGTAATTAACTCACAAAGTAGGATGGATGAACGATGTTTTTCAGATTGTTTAGTTTCTAATATTGAAAAATACTTGGCAGCTGAAGGATTTGTTCTCAGAACTGGTTGACGAAGCTCTTCCTACCCCTCGATCGTCTATAATTTCTATTTCCGCTATTGCTTATTTGATTATTTGTTTGTTACTTTGCTTCATAGTTTTTATCCGTTCAAATTCTGGTTTGTATTATTTTCAATGAGAATAATATTGAGCCGTCTAATCTCAATAAAAAAAAAAAATGAAAAATATGTATTTGATTGTATCAATAACGATGTAGGTTTAGGTTGTTTTCAGAATATGAAAAAATTTAGGGATGAATTGTAAAACGTTTATTTTATTAAATTAATATGAAACGTGTCACTACTCATTGAAAATCGTGGATCCGCCCATATATATGTACTGATGATCTAATATACATTGATAACTATGCTATAATGAAACATCAAGCATTTTCTTTAAAACAAATCCATGGAACAAAGTTTGACATGATAGTTCTTCGCATGAGGTATTTTCTGGATATTAAGATTATTTAACATTGTGATGGTATTTCAAATTTTCAATATGTCAAAGAAAGTATGTTTTGGATGTGTTGAAGAAGTTTAACATGATCGAGAGCAGACCAATGTAAACTTCATTAGTCCTTGGCACTTCAATGGACAAAGACGATGGAGTGAAAAGGGTAAGGCTTATTTTAAGCATTTGGTAGGAAGTTTTATGTATTTTACTGCAACTGGGATAGAGATAATGTTTAATGGGTATGTATTAGGGCTGTAAATGGGGTGAACCCAACTCGAACTAATTTGCTTGAACACGACTCAAATGTTTTTTATCGAGCTTAAGTACGGTTCGATAGTTTGTCGAGCTTTCATGATGCAGGCTCGAATTCAGTCTGCTTGATTGCTCGAGTTCGTCTTAATTGCTTGCGAGCTTTTAGAAAATCTGTCAAAAATCATTAAAATTACGCTCGAGCTCAGCTCGCATAGCTGCTCCAAATCTGATGTTTTATATAAATTTTAGTCGACTCGATCCTACTACTTTCAAATTATTCATTATATTTTATAAATTTAATAAATTAAGTCATACTATTTTGATTATTTACATACAAACTATCCTAGATTCTTTTTAGTATATATACTCATAGCATAGCTCGATAAGTAATCGAATCGAATTTAAGTGTGCTCAAACTCGACTCAATAATTTGAATTTACGTGATACACGCAACACATTCCAACGTAGCAAATACCCAAGGATGAATAAGTAATATTTTAAATTAATACGAAAATATGCAACATCAAGTATGAGTTGGGGAGTAACATTGTCAATTAACCTCGTCCAGTTTAGTTCATCTCTGTTCTCTGTTCTCTCTCGCGCTGCAGGTCTAAAACCCCTAAAACCCTTCGCTGTAACTCGTGCTGCTGCAACTTCTTGCAATCTCCAAATTCTCACCTTTTGAATTTGCGTTGGAAAAAAGAATTCGAATTAAGAAACCCAGAAGAATTCCATCGGCTATTGAAAAAATGATATATCGGTTTCTTCACTCAGTTTCATCGCCTTCCTCCCAGCGGCTCATTTCAACTCGAAAAATCTTTTCCATGGCTACTCGCATCCATCACATTTCCAAACTGAAAAATGCTCCCACTTTCACCTCAGTTTCAGATCAAATTCTCGGACATGCGAACATTACCACATTTCAAGGTGACCCATTTTCTTTCTCGGCTCTTTTTGTTCATTTTGCCTCACTCGGATTTCATGTTCATAGCTTTTGGTAATTTGTTTTACTTTATCTTATCAGTGAAATTCTTGGCCACCAAAGCTGAAGTAGCTTCAGGCTTTGAAGAGATGGCATTTGGGGTGCAGCGCAAGTTTTTCTTCTTGGGTGGGAAAGGTGGTGTTGGTAAAACAAGCTGTGCAGCTTCACTTGCTGTAAAGTTTTCTAGCCATGGCCATCCTACCATTGTCATCTCCACTGATCCTGCTCACTCCTTGAGTGATTCTTTTGGAAAGGTTTGAACGACTTTCTTCTTGTGGACATTTTTGGTTTGGAACTGTTGTGCATAATGCATTTTGTTATCAGGATTTGAGTGGCGGCTCTCTAGTTCCTGTTGAAGGGTTGGATTCTCCTCTGTTTGCTCTTGAGGTGATTGATTTAAAGTCCTGTTGTCGTTGCATTTCTGGTTATATGTGATCAGCTTATACTTAATTTTGATTTACATGCTCTCATCTTAGTTTGATTGCAGATAAACCCTGATAAAGCAAAAGAGGACTTTCGTACTGCAAGTCAAATGAATGATGGCAAAGGTGTCAAAGATATGATGGAAAGTGTGGGCCTTGGAATGCTTGCTGATCAGGTTGAATATGGTGGTTGTTCTTTTAAATACATTTTTCTAGAGTCTGGACATTTTTCCCTTTCACAAAATATCAGTTCATCACTGCTGTTTGAGTTAAGTTTTGTTGGTCAGTTGGCCCTACTGAATGGTTCCCTAAGAGGGTGTGTTTTATTGTTTCGTATTCCCTAACAATTTGATTGATATAGCAGCTTACACTCTGCTCTTAATTTTTTTTAGGTTGGAGACCTTAAAATTGACGAGCTGTTGGATTCTCCACCACCTGGTTTTGATGAAGCTATTGCAATTTCAAAGGCATTTACAAATAATGCCTTATCTGTTTCCAGCTTGTTTCTGTATGTCATTGATATGTATAAATTGTGTTATGGCAGGTTGGTTCTTTTCTTTCAGGTTATGCAATTTTTGGAGTCACCACAATATAACATGTTCTCTCGGATAGTTCTCGATACTGCACCAACGGTTAGTGATGTCAGGTGCCTTAGTAATTGCCGAATAAAGCTATAAGTTGAAGTTCATCACTTTCCCACTGTTTTCTAAATAATTGGTAGGGTCACACACTTCGGCTTCTGTCATTACCGGATTTCTTGGACACATCCATAGGGAAGATGTTGAAGGTATGTTGAAGGTATGAACATATGTTTAAGTTAACTTTATATGATTGTATTGTGATTGCGCGGTTAGAAAGTTTAGATTTAGATGAGGCCATGCATGTAAAAACCATTTTATTAAGTGAAGTGCACAGAGTATGATGAATTCGAAATACTACTATGGTCCATTCTTCAAACGTAAAAGCGATTCTTAGAGTGATTAATTCAAACTCCCCTCATACAAAGTTTTGAAGTAATTCATTTGAATTAAGCTTTTAATACCAACTACCTATTTTCTTTTCCGTGGTACTTGTCATCAAAGTTTACTTCAAGTGAGTGAATCCTTCTTGAGTCACTGACGTAGACATGAAATTGAACCGAAATCCTTCCTTCAGATATTATAGGTTTCCCTCTAGACCATACTTTCTGGGAAAGTTTGTTGTGAAAGCCAGCTTTTTGAGCTGCTTTATTCTAATCCCTTGTTCCTTCCCTTTTCAGAAAAAAGTAATTACTCCTCTTTCTGTGAAGTAACTGTTTCAAAACTAGATAAAAAATATATCTTGTCATGTTTGCTATTCAGGTGAAGAGGAAGTTAGCAGCAGCAGCTTCAACTCTCCAATCGGTTTTTGGGAAAGAGAAAAAGCAGGAGAATGCTGTGAGTTTGTACCTTGTTTGCACATGTTCTATTAAGGTTCTAATTCTTACCTTTTGAGTTTGTTTCTGCAGTCTGACAAACTTGAGCAATTGAGAGAAAGGATATCAAAAGTGCGCAATCTTTTTCGTGATTCGGATGCAACTGAGTTTATTATAGTCACTATTCCAACGGTAAAGCCTGTATCTTCTGAACCCTTACAACTTCATTGACATTGGAAAAATAGAACTACTCTGTCAGATTGTGCAAATTGCCATGTGTTTTCCTCTGCCTGATTTGATTCTTTTACGGACTGATCTTTTAGGTAATGGCAATCAACGAGTCATCCAGGCTTCACGCCTCGTTAAAGAAGGAAGCGGTTCCTGTTCAAAAGCTTGTCGTGAATCAACTCTTGCCTCCATCTGCATCTGAATGCAAGTTCTGTGCAGTGAGAAGGAAGGTAGAGAAACAAACACACACTCCCTCCGTATTCCATTAATACATACATTTGATTTTCATGTTTCAAAGTTCAATGTTTTACTCAAATATTTACAAAGATAAATAGTGAAAAAAATCATAGAAAATTTATACTTCAAATTATGATTATAGATAAAAACTACTCCCTCCGTCTCACAAAGATTATTGTGTTTGACTCAAAATTTTACTAAAATAAATAGTGAGAAAAAATTCAAAAGAAATATATCTAGAAAATTGAGATTTGAAATTATGAGAAACATGTGAATCATTTAACTTTACGTGTCTAAAAATTCATAAAAATAAATTATAGATTAAATACCGTGAAACAACAAAAACAAAACCTGTAATCTTCACAGGACAGAGGGAGCATTTAACTTAAAATGCTTAAACACTCATGAAAAATAATCATAGATTCAATACTACGAAACAGTAAAAACAAATGTATATAGTTTTTTGAGGACGGAGAGAGAATCAGATTTACATACCTATGATTGTAGATCAAATGGTCATCTTGGTTTGATATCTCACTAAAGTGGGTGGCAAATGATTTTGCTGTATAGATCATGTTTCAGAGTATTGAAGTTTCAAGTGATTGTTACAGGATCAAGCTCGTGCCCTTGAGATGATCCAGCGAGACCCGGGACTTGGTAGTTTGAGACTAATCGAGTCACCATTGTTTGATGCAGAGATAAGAGGCATTCCTGCTCTTCGTTTCATGGGAGACATAGTATGGAGATGATTGGTAACCAGTTTGTAATATGAAGAATTGTATTTTACGGCCCTTTCTTTAAATTCTATAAATTTTTAATAACACGAGGTAGATTGTCTCGGGTAGGTGTATATGGATTTGGTAAGTTTTACAGTATTTAATTTATGATTTATTTACATGTTTAGATATCTAAAGTTAAATATTTTTTTTATGTATATCATAATTTGCAATATACATTTTTTTAAAAAAAAATTGAATTTTTTTTACGTTACTTATCTTTGTAAATATTTGAGTCAAATATTGAAATTTGAAATATAAAAAATTATTTTTTTCTCTTTTGATACATAACAAATATTTCACTAAACCTTAGAGGATAAATGAAAGTTTTTGAAAATAGAGATTCACGAAACCTCAGCAGTGGTGAAAATAACAATTGATGACGTGTTTGACGGAACCAAAGAGAGCACATCGTCACGACGGGCCTTCCGACGCAAATGAAATAGAGCGGTACAAGCGGCTCCTTCAAAAGACAGCATCCCGCCACAATGTCGGAGCCCCGCTTGTGGACCCAGCAAAGGAGCCGCCAAAAAAACGGAAGCACACAGAAAATCAGGCTTTGATGGCCTAACGAGGACAATCAGCGCCCTACCAGATGCGAAGCGACGCCTTCGTCCGGTGGCCAGGACCCGCACCATTGTTCGTTGCATCCGCAGTCGTGAGCGGAAGAGGCACGATGAGACGGCTGAGAGTGGTGAGTCCGAGCACGACATCGGTAGATTGATCGGAGCCCATCGCCAATAGGAAAGCGTCAGCAACTGGGTTGGCGGGGCGCCAAGAGAGAAAAGAGCATCCTAGGGTTAATTTTAGAAAACCTTGGCTTCTAGCTGGATTCTAATTGCTTTGGTGCAAAGAAACGAGAGGCTTTGTATAATAAATACCAAAACCAGATTCTCAATAATCCACCCTTATAAATTACAGCAACCAAATCCGATTCTCATTGAAAAATTACATGAACTTGCGGTTAGGTAAGTAAGATGATGCTATACTTTTCATCCTTAGTTCTTGTTTGGCAACAGTTTTTTAAAAGTAATTTTTGCATTTTTAAAAGCTATCTACGGTTAGAATTTACCGTTTAGCTGTAGCTGTTTGATCTTGACCATTAAAAAATTATCCAAAATACTACAACTACTTGAAACAACTATTATTAAACGGGATCTTAATGACATCAATTCTTTTGAATTTGATCACACCTATTAATTAATTAATTAATTAATTAATTCGAGCTCTATGAAGTCCCGAACATCTAGTCTAAACGTTAAGTTCACAGGACAAGATGTAGAGATCTTGTATTCAGGTCTCCATCATCTCTATGCGTCGTTTGTTTTTCGATTTGTTAACTATAAACGATAATGTTCTTATTAGTTCAATTTTGAAAGAATTAATTAAAATAGCTCATTTCAAAACTCCACTTCTCATTCTATTTAATACTCTCTCCATCCTTAAAAAGTTGATTCATTTGACTTTTATGTTCTGTAGTGTTTGATTCAATTTTTTCTAAGATAAATAGTGAATAAAAAATTCAAAAAATTTAAATTTGAAAATGATATGTTGCAAATTAAGATATATATACAAATTATTTAATTTTATATGTCAAAACCCACTACTAGAAAAATGTCCAAAATTGACAGACAGGACCGAAAGACGGACTGTCGGTAAATCACTAATACCGAAAGATCGTCTGTCAGAAACATCTGTATCGGTTTTTGCTCTGTCGGAATTGCACCACCGACAAACGGAGTGTCGGTGGAACCGACGGATGATCTCTCGGTCATTTTTTAACCCAGAAATTCATCAACGGATGTGAAGACCGAAAGTCGGTCTGTCGGTAAGTTTCTCCGGAGGAATTACCGACAGATCGTCTGTCGGTATCAGGTAACCGACAGACTGTCTGTCGGTATAGCAAAAACAGCTAAAATGACACAGCTCGCGAGCGCTAGAGCTCGAACTACAGACCTCATCAATTCGAAGCGTTCGAAGCGAGCCAAGTACCGTTAAAGCGTTCATACAATCATTACTATATTATACAAACAAATTAATATATACATTCATTT
>JBBYHH010573847.1:0-10723 GCA_038382905.1 Daphne laureola
CCATTTTGCCCTCCGAACCAATTTTTGGCAAAATATCCTGGGACTTATAAAATGTTATAAATTATTAAAATCCCATTCAATAGATCTAAAATAACCCCTCAGAACATTCATTTCATTTATCAGCATCACAAAATACATAAGATTCCAAGGTTCTGACAAAATTACAAACCAACCGCTAGGAAAATACATCGAAAACTAATATAATTCCAGGGTGGGTGTAACAAAATACTTGCAAAAGTACACTTGCACCCATACTAAGTACTAACAAACTTCAATAATAACATGTGTATGGAGATAAAAACATATCAATAATGCATAATTATCAGTGGCGCATACTGATTAATAGTCGCTATGGTCCGTACCCAAAAAATCATCGTTGGAAACAAAGACCAGCTGCCTGACAGTCAGTAAACCTCACCGGAGAAAGTATTGACTGTTCGTCTGATGGTAGTCACCCACTAACTACTTGACAGTGGGTTGGGGATATTTTAGTTTAGGCTATAACCATGACACGATCTACTTTATGCAGTAGTATGCTTGCTAGGGTTGGTTAATGTATATATGATAATTGGATGCTTGATTTGTAGGTATTCTGAGTCTCATAGAACAGAGATAATAAACTCCAAGGGTCCATGTAGAGCTTAGAAGAATGGATATTTAAAAAAATTTACATCAACAACATTGCCTTTTGTCTGACAAAGTGTTGAATTCACCACTCTCTTTGGGTATCCACGCATAAGAAGTTATCAACAGTTGATCACTACCTTCCTCTGAGCAAGATGGAACATGAGCATCCTTATTTCTGAGATTGTGCTAGCAATGGAATAATCTCTAGAAAAATAAGCCAATGTGGTGCAAAAGGGAGGGAAAGAGAGAGAGAGAGAGAGAGAGGGAGAGAGGGAGAGAATTGTTCATGTTCAGAAGCTCACAGAGTTTCAATAGCTCTTAGACTTATGTTGAGAATGGTGCATGGAATGCCTATTTATAGGAATCCATGCGCCTCCTACTACTTTCTCATCAAGTTTGACTTTTCTCCTTTTGTCACTTAAGTAACTCACTTTGTAAAAGTGTCACTTAAATATTTTTTCTTCTCTAAATATCACCATACTCACTTTACAAAAGAGTCAGCTACTGTTAATTGCTTGGAGCTTCTCCAACTATGATCCGAAGTCATCTGAGTCAGTTTGGAAACTCACATCTATGTAACCCTTTACACATAGATCTTTATTGTCTCCGTAGACCAAGAACGTATCCTTAGTCCTCCATTGTTTATGGCCACCCAGTGTTTCTCACATGGGTCCGACTGGTACTGACTTATCATACTCAATGCATATGATACATCTAGACGAGTACATATCATGACATACATGATGGATCCTATAATAGATACCTATGGGATCCTTTCCATTCATTACCTTTTCTCTAGTGTCTAAGGACATAGTTTCTTGGAAAGTGACATGTCATGGGTCACAGTAGGAATCCCTTCTTCGATTCCTCCATTTTGAACCTCTTCAAGACTTTGTCTATATATGTACTTTGACTAAGGCCAAACATCCTCTTTGATGTATCTTTGTACATCCTTATGCCTAGAATGTAGGATGTTTTCCTTAGGTCCTTCATTAAGAAGCACTTCCTGAGCCATACATTTACAAATTTTAATTCAGGTATGTTATTGTCTATCAACATTATGTAATCTAAACACAACACAAGAACTACCACTAGCCTTCTTGTAAACACAAGGCTCATCTTTGTTTTTAATAAACCTATATCCTTTGATTGCTCCATCAAATTGGAGATTCCAACTTCTAGAAGCATGTTTAAGTCCATAAATGGATCTTAATAGTTTTCATACTTTATGAGCATTTTGTGGATCTTCAAAACCCTCAGTTTGTGCCATATACACTTCCTCGGTTAGTTTTACATTTGGGAAAGTCATTTTGACATCCATTTTTTAAACCTCATAATCATGGTATGTTGTAATGGCCAATAAGATTTTGATGGACGTTAACATGGCAACAGGTGAGAAGGTTCTATCATAGTCGATACCTTGTATTTTTCTATAACTCTTCACCACTAGTTGACCTTTATGGGTAATCACATTACCTTCCATATCAGTCTTCATTTTAAAGACCCACTTACACGTAATGGATCTAACCCCTTGACGTGTAGTAATAAGCTTCCATACCTAGTTTTTTTACATGTAGTCCATTTGAAATCTCATGGCTTCTAGCCACTTATCTCAGTCTGGTGCCGCCATAGCCTCTTGGTAGGATGTGTGCTCATCGTCTATGACAATCACATCGCTGGGTTCATCCACGAGGAAACTATAGTATCTCTCGGGTTTGTTTCATACTCTACCACTTCTACCCGGTTCTTGTGTTACTAGAACGGTTGTTTGAACCATAATGCTTTGTGATTCCCATTCCTGCTCCACCTTATGTTCAGCTATAATCTCTTATTCTCAAACTTCTTTGAGTTCTATGTTACTCCCATTATTTCCTTTAGAAATGAGACTCCTTCAAGGAAATGAGCAGTTCATGCTATGAACACTTTCTGGTCCAACAGATCATAGAAGTAATGCCCTTTAGTCTCTCTAGGGTATCTAACAAAAGTGCATTTAAGAGATTCTGCTTCAAGCTTATCTGAAACTGTTTCTTCACATAAGCCTTATAACCCCATATTCTCATAAACGATAACGTGGGCCTCTTCCCACTCCATACTTCATGTGGTGTCATCTGAATAGTTTTAGAAGAAACTTAGGAATACTGACGTTTCAAGGGCATAGCCTCAGAAGAATGCTGGAAGATCAACATGACTCATCATTAATCATACTATGTCTAACAAGGTCTGATTTCTCCTCTTAGACACACCATTTATGTTGATTTTAGGATCTTAATAATTCAATATTGTTATCTTACCAAAACATACCTAGAGCACGTTTACATACAATTGTATGTGCATTACATAGAAAATGTGATGCAGTACATACATATACTTTCAGATCAGAATGATGTCTTTAGTAAATCATTCTTTCTTTCATTCATTCAAATTAAGGAAGCAAGAATAAGATCCTATCATGATACTAAAGTGTAGAGATGAAGAATATGTACCTTACACCATGCATAAACAACATAAGGAATAAATTCCTTACTCCTAAAATGTATGCTCCATATTCTTCATCTTCAACTTGGTGGATAAACACCAATGGAACACCTTCAAGGAAGTGGTGGATTTGATGTTGAAGAGGATTGACTTAGAGTGATGGATTGGGGTGAAATGTGTTGAATAAACACACTTAGATATCCATCTAAAATGCTCTAAGAATGTACTACAAAT
The DNA here is from genome assembly GCA_038382905.1 of Daphne laureola. NCBI lineage: Eukaryota > Viridiplantae > Streptophyta > Magnoliopsida > Malvales > Thymelaeaceae > Daphne > Daphne laureola. The sequence continues at coordinate 3,337 of JBBYHH010573847.1, forward strand.
TTTGGCCAAGGGAAAGAGAAAGGAAGAATAAGAAAATTTAAGAACACTTGTGTTCTTTCTCCATGTAGTTGGTCAGCCTTCTCTCCTCCCATATATTTATAGGTGAGGAGGAGGAAGTTAGGGGAGGTTACAACTCCCTTAAGGCTGAAAATATGTGTCTTTTTGGCCTAGAGGGTGTTACAGACCAACCCAGGATATTGGTAATTTTTTTGAACATTTTATTCGATGGCCAAATTCTGTAGTACCGGAACTCCATTTTAAACATGCGGGACATGTTTTATACTAAGTATCATGACCCAAGACTTCATTTGAAGTTCATGTCCACGGGATTTCACATTTTGGTATTGGTATGTGAATCCCGGGTCATTTTGGCAAAATTCACTTTGGAGGGCAAAATGATCATTTTAGAAAATTAGACAAAATTGGAATTATGTTGGACATATAATTTTTCCATTTTTAGGAGAAATGAGGATGAGATATTTTGGGTTATGATATGGTATTATATTATGAAATGGTGTAAGTAAGAGAAAGAATTATAAAGTAATGGGTAGTGGAAGACACATGTCACCAATATGGTGATAGATAAAATTGATTATTTTGTGGTAGGAAGTAAAACATGGAGAGATAAGGTGGGAATTTGTTTGAGATTGGAAATTAAAAGAAAGGAAAAGAAAGTGGGGTAGTAAGTAAATGAAAAGGAAAGGATAATAATAAGAGATAATTATTATTTATATAAGGAGTTAAATACGAAATAGAAAGAAAGAAGGAACAGAAAAACATTTTTCTCTTCTTCTTCTTCTTCTTCTTCCTGCCATGGACGGTTTATGAAGGATCTTGATGTGCAAAAATGGGCTTCTTCAATTTCTTCCATTTTTCTTGAGGAAACGGATGATTCATGGCTAAATTGATGAGGTAAGAAGCTTTCTACCATGTGTTCTTCATTTCAAACTCTATTTTGAGCAATTTGGTGAGTTAGGGTCTGGAGCATTTTCTTGAATCATGAAGATCGGCTTGAAAATGAGTTCCCAAAGTGTTGTATGGATGATTAGCAACACTTTTTATGCTTGCGCTTCATCTATTCTCTTTGTCTACCTTGGAGAATTTTGACATGTATGGTTTAGGGCATTTTCATGATCTCTTGATTTGATGAAGAATGAGATGAACTATGGTTCCAAAGTGTCGTGAGGATGATTAGTATCTCAATTCATGCTTGGATTCATCTTGGAACTTCCTTCTTTATTATTCATGATAAGGCCGATTTTATGGGGGAAAATTAAGGATGTTATTTTTGTTGAATTATGGAATTGTGTTGAATTGGTGATAGAATTGAGCTTCTAAATTGGTAGGAGGATGATTGGATCATTCTCCTTTGATTTTCAAGTTTGGCCGAATTTATGGGTGATGGACCAAGGTTTATGTTTTGTGATGAATGTTGGATTAGTGTTGAAATGGAGTGGAATTTGAACTCCTAAGTTGTTATATGGAATTTTGACAATATTTTTCTTAGTTGGTCTTCTTTTCATGTGATGGTCGAAATTATGAGTTATGGATTAAAGTTGGTAATGGATGATGGTTGATAATTTCTGAGATAGAAATTGAGCTTCTGAATTGTTAAATGGATGCTTGGTAGCACTTCATGTAATTAGTCTCATTTCCATGTTTTGGCCGATTTTGATGAAGCTTGATTTAAAGATTCTTTTGGTTTCTAAGTTGATCAAGGATATGAGTATCGTGTTTCTTGTTGTTGTGTGGTTGTTCAGCTATGTTTTTTGTGGTTGGGCAGCGTGGAAAATTCCCTGGTATGCTGCCAGATTTTTGGGTTGATCGGGTTACCTCAGGAAAGTACAACACTTTCACGGTTTATCAGATAAGGGTTCAACTCTCTTTATATGCATTTTGGGGTACCTTTATGCATATCAAGTTAGTTGAGGCTAGTTTCCAGGTTGAGGGTGGGGCCCTGTGACTCTCGAGACTAATTACATGGTAAGGTTAATGGTATGTAGGTTTCACATTCAGAAGATCCGATTATGGTATTCTCGTATTTTGTATTTCTAGTATTCTATGATGCTAGTGTACATCAGTCAATGGTTGACCAATTATGTGATTACGACAAGTTCAGGAGATCCAGTCTGGCGACTCTGTGGGAGAACCAACTGGGTGATTGTGATTATGTATTGATCATTAGATGATCATTTTTTGGAAAATGACAGTTTTAAGGGGAACCTAGGCCCCTCGCTAGTACTATGCACCTGCTTTTCTGACTCCACCTGTAATGGGCTTTGATTGCCACCGGGGGCTGTCGTATATGTATGTGTTTTCATCTAGAGGGACGAGTGGTATGTATTTCCGTCTGATGGGATGAGTGATATTTGTTTTCATCCGATGGGATGAGTGGTATGTGTTTCTGTCTGGTGGGATGAGAGGGTATCTGTATATGTTTCTGTCCGGTAGGATGAGAGGGTTTCTGTGTGTGTTTCTGTTTAATATTTTATATTTATTTCATATATTGTACGTATTAATCGTTTTTGCAGGTTTGCTTTAAAACCATTACCCTTACCTAAGCCCTTACTGAGTTCCTCTCGAGGACTCACCCCCTTATGATTAATGTTTTTCACAAGCTTCTGGTTTACGACCCGCGGAATAGCTCTGTTTGGTCATCCTGTGATTTTGTACTAGAGGTACATATAGCTCTTTGGTAGTGGTGTATGTTTCTGTTATGGGGGTAGTCTCGATTAAGCGTGCTATTTGGTATCTGAGTATTTTGGGTGAGTACACTTATGAAATGACTAACGGTTAACTCTCCTTTATCTATGTTAGCAGCAGTGAGCTAGAGGTGGTCGTGTGTCAGGCTGTGTAGGTGTACATGCATATGTGCATATGGCATGAATTACATTTGATGTCTCATATGATAGGTCAATAGCTTGCATGATCTACGTCATGGTTATTATATTTATGTGTTAAATCTACCATCGTCCATGGTTTCCTTGATTCGTGATGTCTGTTGTAAAAAAGTATGGATATATTGGTGTTGTTGTCTGCAGTGGACATTTACTGCCCTAACTGTCCATGGTATTTTTCTTCTGTATTTTATGAACAGCTTATCTATGTATTTTAAAGCTGGAGATTTGAAGTGTTATTATATTGTATGTGATCTTTATGAATGTAAAATTGATCAGTACACCCCTCATTCTGCAAGTAATATTGAGCCGGGTTATGGGATTCTACCAGACCAAAGTGGCCCCTATCAGAACGTCATCTTCCCCCTTCCCGTACTTCTACCGCTACCGCACGCTTCCGTACACGCCATCCGGAAGGGGGGGTGGTGATAGAGGGGGTTTCCAACCCCATTAACCATCTTCTTGTCTAGATGAGTGGTAACTTCCCTTAATTGGTGAAAAAGTGCAAGTTGGAGGCACCTTTTCTCCTCAAATGCATACATTACCGCCTTCGAGTATATCACATGTGGTAATGTGTGTTGACTTTGTTGTCTTCAACAACTTTTTTTTGATGATTCCAAAACTTTAATACTTATTTGCAAACTTTTGTTAAACTTAAGTACACTCACCAAGATTACTAGTTCTTGTGTGATTAGACCAAAAACATTGGGATTAAATTGCAAAGTATGCAAAAGTACAAGAATTCATGTGTTGTGAAGAACACTTTGCATATTTCGGTTTATAAGCATTTAGATCCAATTTCATGATTAATGTGAACTTATTTCTTAGCCACATTTGTAGGAAAATTGAAGGACTAATACTGAAATATTATCCCTGGAAGCAACAGTCAATTTCTCCATCAGAATCAAGAAGAGATTTGATTGTCAAATTACAATTTGATCATTTATGTAAAGAAATCAAGGAACGCTTGATGCAGCAGGCATCAACGCGTTGATATCAGAATTGCTCAGAATTCAAGCTTCAAGGCATTCATACAAGAAGCAAATTACTCAACTACTGAGCATCAAAAATGAATGAAAGCATACAAGTTCAATGGTCACAAGAGAAGCCAAGATGAATGAAGAAAAACCATCAAGTTGCTGAAGCTAGTATTCATCCATGCATTAATGGAATGAAGAACAGAATCTGTGAAGATTTGCAACGACTAGAAAATCAATTGACAACAGTCAGAAAGCTCCAAAATGGAAACTATTCATACCCAATGACTATGAATTGATGTCAGACGCTCCTAACCATTTGTGATGCAATTGGAGCCTATAAAAGTCGAAGAAAAGATGAAGATAGAGACACACAACAACAATACTACTCATCTTTGTATATTCTGTGAATACTCTTCCTCTTCATCACTCACACAGAAAGAAACTCTCGAGCTATCACTGATAAAGCTGCAATCATCCTGAAGATTATCCTCCAGAAGCTTTGAATATATCAGAAGTGAGTTCATCATCAACAGAAAAGCCTACTCTACTCTTTACATTCTTATTCTGTAAAAGAGGCTATCTTTCGAGCTTATATCGATCAACATCATCAGTTGGTGGTGGTAGACCAATTCTACATTACTGATTAAGTGATACTTCCCAACGAAGAGGAAGGTTGATAGATTGCTCTATCAACACGTTAATCACAACATAGTTGTCATTCTTTCTAGGTCATGTTTGTTAGGTAACCTTGGTGTAAAGTTTTGTGTCTCGGGCATCCATTGTACAAAGTCATGTTAGTCAGGCATTTGAGAAAGTCTTGTTAGTCAGGCACCTTATTAAGTCTTGTTAGTCAGGCATTTGTGGCGTATATTCATGTTTGTCAGGAAACCTTTGTTTAAGTCATGTGTATTAGGAACCCTGTATAAGCCTTGTGTGTCAGGCCTCAGTTCTAGTGGAAAATATCAAGTGTGACTTGAGTAGAGGTCGTAGGTCGGGTTGACCGAACCTTTATAAATCCTCGTGTCTCTTCTCCTTCTACTAACTTTTGTCAGTTCACACCATCAATGCGTTGATATCTTGCTACTGCAAGTATACTCAACTCTGATATTATCAACGTATTGATCAGAGGGTTTAGGTTGAAAAGCCAAAGGTTTTAAATCTGTTTTAAGACTAATTCACCCCCTCTTAGCCATACTTGGGTCTACAAGGTGCATACACCTTATTCCACAATTACCCTTTTTGTCCGAAAAAACACTTTCCTTGTCCAAAAGGTTCCAATAGGGTGTTACCACTGCTAAATTAAGGTGAACTATCATAAGGTAGTTCCAAACATCCATATTATACATATTTGAGCTCCTCTGAGCTCCTTTCATATTACACTGAGCTAAAATTCATTTCTTCAACAAAACTATCTCCCATGAGATGAAGTTACCTACTTCTAGCTAACTTGAGCTAGGGATAGCTACTTTTTAGCTAACATCTGCTAGTGTTAGATTTTTCTAGGTAACATGAGCTGGAGTTAGTTACTTCTAACAAACTTGAGTTGTAGTGGAGTTGACTACAACTACTTCTAGCTAGAGTGAGCTCACTTTGAGCTGGATTGAACTACTTCTAGCTGAGATGAGCTCAAGCCAACCTACTCCAAGCTCCATTGAGTTGGAGTGTGCTGGCTAGAGATGACTTGACCTAAGCCCAACTACTTTTAGATGGAGTTGAGCTAAGGGGATCTACTTCTAGCTTCCCTTAAGCTGAGGTGAGCTGAGTTCACCTACTTCTAGTTGAGCTAAGCTGATATGACCTGAGGGAAGCTACTTCTAGCTGCTCTCAGGTTACGGTGAGCTAAGTTCAGCTAATTCTAGCTGAGTTAAGCTGAGGTGAGCTACATATATCTACCTATGAGCTCAGACTTAGCTCCATGAGCTCAAGTATCACCTTAAAAGATTTTGGTGTTTCAAGAATTCCAACAAACTCCCAATCGAACTAAGAAACTTTTGAGTTCTAACTCCCACTCGAGCAAAATCTCTCAAAACAAACATATAGGCAAAAACCACAAGCACATTAATATAAATGGAGTTACAGGTGCGACCTCAAGGCATCCACACTAAATCTCTTTCATTGTGGTTGGTAAACTCAAAATGAAAGATTTTTCTTTCCTTAAATAGTTTGAACTCATCCAAACTCACTTAAACACATCAAGTATATGTGTGTTGTTTGAACTTCTTCAAACTTTCTTGAACTCATCAAGCATACTTGAACCTTATCAAGTGCATGCCTTTTCACACCCCAGACATACAATACACATCTTAATCACAATCAGTCTCTTTCATTAGAATTTTAACTTCTGGAAATCCATGATTGTATTAAGCATTAAGTACTCATTCAAAATTCACTTATTAAATATATCATAGTATACACAGTAACATGTGGCGCCAAGATTGAGTTCAGCGAAAGTGTATCAATCTAATGTCTTTCCTATTAGCTTTAACTACTTAAGTCATTGTGCTAACTAAACTGCCCAAAAGGAGGATACTCCTATCTTATTTCTCTAAGACCTTCGACAACCAATCAAAGTAGCCTCATTGACACAATTCCTTAATAGTAAGGTAAAGTCACTAAGAGTCTAAGTCAAAGAATCTCACACTAAGCAATAACAGAGACAACTTGTTTACATTTTTCATTTGGTCGCATTTCATGGACATGGAACTCTAGGAATACATCCTTTAAGGAATATATCCTATACAGAACACATTCTAGGGAACACATTCTTTAAGTTCCAATTTAACACTTCTATAGTGTTTTACATTAACACCACTCCCACTTGTAGTGATTTTCACTATATTTTGCATGGTGTGTCATTCATTTCTCCCTCTTAAAACAGCAAGAAGTGTACTCCACTTAACATATAAAAGGATGACATGTCATAAAACCATGAAATATCTATGTAAGCCCTAGATTACAATAATCATAAGGTAGGATGTATGAGTGATCATACAAACATGATGAATTAAATCATCTCATCTTGGTTATTCATAATCAAGGTGACTTTTGAATGCTAAAGTGTCATGTGTTGGAGAATGAATCCCACTCAAATGTATGAGGTGTTGAAAGGCTAAGTTTTGGAAAAGCTTTCTATGAGTAAATTCTAACATTTACTCTTCTTTTGTTTCTTTAGTGCTATTATTTGCTTCCATGTCTATTTTCTAGAAGTAATAGAGTGTGATCATGCTTGTCTTAGTAGTATCATGCTTAGGTTGCAAGTTATATTTCTCCATGATTATTTATAGTTGATATTGGTCTTTAGAGCGTCTTTATAATGACATGCATGTTTGTTGGCCACTTACATTGGCATGCGATCTAGGTCTTCGATGAAATAACTAGAGAGAGCTTTCATCGACATAGACCCCTAAGACTGATTGATAGCCTTACTTGGAGCTCTAGAGGGCCTGAGTAAGTGTCTATTGGTGGATAGTTAGGAGTTGTATATGCTCAAAGAGATCATCCCTGGACCAT
>JBBYHH010573958.1:0-10722 GCA_038382905.1 Daphne laureola
CAGTGGCAATCCCCTCCTCTAACCTGAGCGAATCGTCGGCTACAAGGATTTTATGGGAGTAGGACAACAAATTCCACACGTACTGATTCAGTGGCAAGGCCAAACCTCAGAAGACGCCACTTGGGAACTAACATCTGAGTTCTACCAGGACTTTCCCCAATTTCACCTTGAGGACAAGGCGAGTCTTGCTGGGAGGGGTAATGTTGCAGGCCTAGCATCAACACACCCCACTGCTGCATCAAGCCCAACCCAACAGATGAGGAAAAGTATCAGGAATATTCAATTGCCAGCCAAGCTGAGTGGTTACACCGACCTGCCAAGGCAGACAACAAAATGTTGATTTCGGTTTTGCTAAATTGTCCTTTTGTATGAGCTGTGATGGAAATGCCTAACGGTCTCCTGAACATTCCCCTTTATATTATGCACGATAGTAAAGAATGAAACCAGAGACAAGAATTAAACCAACTCTCTTCCTTCTTCCTTTCTATTCCTTCGGTTCGATTATCAACCTTTTTTGCACTACCAAGTGCAACATTGGTGCTTTCATTGAGAGTTATGGTGGATGGGGTGCAAACCCGATTCAAATGACTTGAGGAGACGATCGCCAAACTCTTTGACCGAGTGAATCAACAAGTCACCGATATCACCACCAAGCTGTCCCAACATATAATCTCCCAAACTGAAGCCTACAACAATATGGAGGCCCGCCTTAAGCCTCTCGAATCAGTGCCAGCAGCCTTGCAAGAGCTCCTTGGTCGAAACCAAAATCATGAACGACCAACCACCTCGGAAGACTCCCATTCCTTCATCAACCGCACACCACCACCACCAGTCACCCCCGTCATTGGTACTTACCGCCCAAATCATACCCAATCAAACTATGGGACCAACATCGGGGCAACAACATCCACTCCCAAAGAGCCTAGATGCCCTAAGTTGGAGATACCCCTGTTTTCCGGTGAAAACGCTCTCGCTTGGATTTTTCAAGCCGAAAAGTTCTTCTCTTACCACCAAACTCCCGACCACCAGATGTTGGATATCACGTCCTTCTACATGACGGGAGAAGCACTGCAGTGGTACCATTGGATGGAGGTAACCCACAACTACAAGAATGGAGTTCCTTCACACACAGCCTCGAGCTCCGATTCAGACCTTCGACCTTCATGAACCACGAGGCCACACTCTACAAGTTACGACAGAAGACTATAGTCGCAGCCTACTTGGACGAGTTCAAAAGTATCTTTACCTGGATCACCACCATGACACACATCAACCTCCTCAACTGCTTCATCTCCGGGCTGAGGGAGGACATCAAACGTGAGCTATACTATCTCAAGCCCAAGCATTTGGAGGAGGCAAGAGGTATAGCGAAGCTAGTCGAGGAAAACATAGCGCAATCTCGACCGATACCAACTCCTCATTCATCATACACATTTGGGTCATCGGCGCCGCTATCGGGCACGAGAGTGCCTATTAAGAGGCTGATGCCAGCCGAGATGGCAGTTATGAGAGAGAAGGGCTTGTGTTTTAATTGTGACAAAAAATTCAAGCCGAAACACTAATGCAAGACACTGCAGTTCCTCTGTTTGAAGGTTGAAGATGAATCATCGCCGACGTACCTGGAATTGACGCTCGAAACAGAAGCTCCTAAATATCACCAAGAGGGCGTTATAGGGCCGGCCAGCACAAATGACCCAGTAATTTCCATACACGCACTGGAAGGGCATCAGTCCGCCTCCACAATCCGAATGACTGGGTCAATCAAGGGCCAATCCCTCATGATCCTCATCGATGGAGGATCAACACATAACTTTCTCCAGCCCAGGATCGCCAAGCACTTGGGCCTAATCATCGAGCCCACATCCTATAGTAAGGTCACAACAGGGGGTGGCGAGTAATTGCAATGCATTGGGCTTTGCCTAAGAACCAGGATCAAGTTAGGCCCAACAGAGGCAACAACAGATTTATACATTCTGCAAATTTAAGAGGCCAACCTCGTCTTTGGCTGTCACTGGTTCTCAAGCCTTGGACTGGTGCTGTTTGATTATGGGAAATTAATAATGGCCTTCCAGTCCAATGGCACCCAGATCCAGCTGCAAGGGATGCCAAGAGCACCATTAACACCCTTGTCTCTTTCTCAGTTGCATCATGAAGTTTCATCAGGCAGTATCGCTCAACTCTACTGTTTGACTATGGTTGATGAATCAACCTCAGCTCCAATTGAGCTACCATCATCACCAGCAAACGGATCTTGCCTGACAACACTAATCCAATCCTTTCAGATCATATTCGAAGAACCAGTTGAGCTTCCCCTGCCACGCACGGTGGACCATTGCATCCCTCTCCAACTAGGAACCGTCCCTGTGTGTATTCGGCCATACCGGTACGCCCACTTTCAGAAGGACGCCATGGAAACCATGATTGAAGAGATGCTCCAAGCCGGTATCATCCGACCCAGTACCAGCCCATTTTCATCTCCGGTGCTACTGATTCGTATAAAGGACGGAACCTGGTGATTTTGCGTTTACTACCGAGCCCTAAACGCCATCACCATCAAGGATCCTTTCCCAATTCCAACAATTGATGAAATGTTGGATGAGTTACATGGAGCGCAAATCTTCTCCAAGCTCGACCTCCGATCGGGTTACGATCAACTGAGAGTTCACCCAGATGACATTGGTAAAACAGATTTTCGTACTCACACTAGACATTTTGAATTCCTTGTGATGCCATTCGGACTGACTAAAGCTCTATCTTCATTCCAATCTCTTATGAATGATGTGTTTAAACTGTGGTTGCGCAAATTTGTGCTAGTTTTCTTTGACGATATCCTTGTTTACAGTGTCACCAAAGAGGAGCATCTCTCTCACTTTTAGTAGGTCTTGCAAGCTTTAAAGGATCATCAGCTCAAGGCCAAGCTCAGCAAATGCGAGTTTATGACAAGGACAGTGAGCTACTTGGGGCACATCATATCCAGTGAAGGCATTGCGGTTGTCCCAGATAAAATTGTGGCGATCAAAGAATGGCCTATTTCGGCAAACTTCAAGCAATTAAGGGCATTCTTGGGACTCGTGGGATATTATAGACGATTTGTGCCCCAGTTTGCAAGCATCGCAATTCGGCATTCGAGGCTCTCAAGCAGGCCCTTATCACCACCCCAGTCCTCGGTCTACCAGACTTCACCGAGCCCTTCGTGGTACAGACTGATGCATCAGGATTGGCTATTAGAGGCGTGTTATCACAGCAAAAGCGGCCTCTAGCATACTTCAGCAAACAACTACCCCACCATTTTCTCACTGCGTCCACCTACGTAAGGGAAATGTTCGCTATTGTGGAATCGATAAAAAAAATGGCGTCAATATCTCTTGGGGACCCGATTCACCCTTGTCACAGATCATCAGAGCCTTCGGGAAGCCTTGCATCAGACGATTCAAACCCCCAAGCAGCAAAAATGGCTATCACGATTCATTGGATATGATTTTGAGATAATCTACCGACCAGGCTCAGAAAATATCACTGATGCACTCTCCCGCGTACCTTACCCCGAACTGATGGAACTCCAAGCAATCACCAAACCCATGTCATCTCTCCTTACGGCGTTGCGCCATATTTACTCTCAACCTGGGGCAGCAACCTCGTTTTTGGAGGCAGTCAAATGCCATCCTGCAGATTTTTCGGATCACATCGAGCGAGAATGGTTACTCTTCTACAAAGGGAGAATCTTGGTACCACAGGATACAGGACTGCAGCACCTAATTATTCACCTAATTATTCAGGAATATCACAACACACCGACTGAGGGTCACTCTGGACAGCAGCGAACCTTGGCCAGAATAGCATCAGTCTTCACTTGGCCTTCAATGAGGCAACATATTCGTGAGTTCATACAGAAATGTCACATATGTTTGCAAGTCAAGCCCTTCAATACATCACCGCAGGGGCTTCTCCAACCGTTGGTTATTCTGGGAAATATTTGGGATTCGATCTCACTGGACTTCATTAAAAATCTGCCTCCATCCAGTGGGAAGACCCAGATATTAGTCGTGGTGGATCGACTCACTAAGCATATGCACTTTTGCGCCCTTGGCACTCATGCAACAGCTATCAATGTGGCTGAAGTGTTTGTTAGAGAAATCAGCAGGATTCATGGCTTCCCTTCTAACATTGTATTTTACCGAGATCCTTTGTTTATGAGCAAGTTCTGGCAGGAGCTCTTCAAGCTACAAGGAAAGGTTCTCTCCCACAGAAGTGCCTCTCATCCGCAAACTGACGGGCAAACGGAAGTTGTCAATCAGTATCTCGAAAACTACCTACGTTGCTTCACCTTCGAGCATCCATCCACTTGGGCAAATCTACTGCCATGGGCCGAATGACACTACAATACAGCGTGGCACTCATCAATCAAGACAAACCCATTTGAGGCTGCGTTTGGGCGAGTGCTTCCCACATTGCAAGATTACATTGAAGAGACTTCCAATGTCACATTAATTGAGGATCTGTTGACCAACCGAACTCATACCATCACGCAGCTGCACGAAAACCTCTCCAAGGCCCAACTTCATATGCGACAGCTCATAGATCACCATCGAACTGAGTGAGAATTTGCACTGGGAGACTGGGTGTATGTCAAATTGCAGCCCTACCGGAAAACAACGGTGGCACACCGACAATCTAACAAGCTGGCACGCCGCTTCTATGGCTCTTACAAAGTGCTGGAGCGAATTGGCGCAGTGGCCTACAAGATTGAATTCCCTCCTGATGCAAGAATTGACAATGTGCTCCATGTGTCTCTATTAAAGGGGTGTCGCAGTGAGCCACCTAGAGAGATACCTCCACTGCCACAGATGACTGACAGTGGCAAGCCCCTCCTCCAACCTGAGCGAATCGTCGGCTACAAGGATTTTATGCGAGGAGGACAACAAATTCCACACGTACTCATTCAGTGGCAAGGCTAAACCTCAGAAGACGCCACTTGGGAACCAACATATGAGTTCTACCAGGACTTTCCCCAATTTCACCTTAAGGACAAGGCGAGTCTTGCTGGGAGGGATAATGTTGCAGGCCTAGCATCAACACACCCCACTGCTGCATCAAACCCAACCCAACAGATGAGGAAGAGTATCAGGAATATTCGATTGCCACCCAAGCTGAGTGGTTACACCAACCTGCCAAGGCAGACACCAAGATGTTGATTTCGATTTTGCTAAATTGTCCTTTTGTATGAGCTGTGATGGAAATGCTTAACAACAACCTTCCACTTTATATTATGCATGATAGTAAAGAATCAAACTAGAGACAAGAATTAAACCAACTCTTTTCCTTTCTATTCCTTCTGTTCGATTATTAACCTCTGTTGCACTTGGTAGTCCAACAGAAGTTGTGTTCTTAGTGTTGTGTTCTTAGTTTTACTAACAAAAGAATCAACAAGAACTTAAATTTTCATTTAATACCAAAAACTCTTACTCTAAAAGTTTCCTCCCAATTTCATCATAACTTTCACTAAGAACACTATAAAGTGATCAAAGGCATGAACCGACATTGTGGTCCTCCCTATCCAAGTTCCAACAAGCCAACAACTACCCCCCATAATTGAAGAAACCAACCTCATCTGTTGTTAATCCTGTTTTCCTAAACTCTGAAACAGTTCATTCCCCAACGTAAGTTCAGTGCTTCGTCACTGCTTCTTCCACTGTCACACATTGTCTTCAGTTCACCCATCGTTTTCCTGGGTTTTGTATTTATTTATTTTTTGTCGCACCATATTGAAGCTGTCAAGTCTTGTTCCACCACTACACAGACACTTCACCACTTCTGCAAATTGTTTGCTTCTTTATTTTCGTTTTCAAGCTTGAATTGCTCCGTCTAACTTCATCGTGCTTGCCTGATTGCTACCTCCACTAGCCCTTGTCTCTCTCTCTCTCTCTCTCTCTCTCAGCATTTAGATCCAAGCTCGGTCCTTTTAAAAGCCAGTTGTACTGGGCAATGGAAATTTGAGTCATTTCTTCAGTCTTGTTTAGTTTCTTCACCAAGTATTTTGAAAGTTTAAACCTTTTCAACTGCAGAAAAGAGAGGTCATTTGGTCTCAAAAGATGGGGACTTTGTCCATGCCAAAGTTGGGATTTTTGCTGCTTGTTTTGATGGTGGCTTCAGCGCAGGCCGCAGAGTACTTGAAGTACAAAGACCCAAAACAACCGGTTGGTGCTAGAGTGAAAGATCTTCTGAAACGTATGACCCTAAAAGAGAAGATTGGCCAAATGGTTCAGATTGAGCGCAGTGTTGCAACCCCAGATGTGATGAAGAATTATTTCATTGGTATGTTCAATTTTTCTTTTCTTTAGCAGCAATTCTTCTATGACCTATTCAAGTATTTCCTCAGTTGAAATGTTTGAATTTGTTTAATGACCTTGTACTGGAAATGGATGAAACACAGGAAGTGTTCTGAGTGGTGGAGGAAGTGTACCTTCACGTAAAGCTACTCCTGAGACTTGGGTCAATATGGTGAATGATTTACAAAAGGGTTCTTTGTCCACACGGCTTGGAATTCCGATGATTTATGGTATTGATGCTGTTCATGGTCACAACAATGTCTACAATGCCACCATTTTCCCCCATAATGTTGGTCTTGGAGTCACCAGGCAAGTTAATCAAAATGCCTATAAGCAAATGTGGTGTTGTTACTGCTATTGATGCTATTGTTTGGGTGCAGTTGTCTTATTCCAAATGTGACTGAGCCATGATTGATTTCTTTTATTTTGTTTTTACATTGAAAGGCATCTTTCCACCAAAAAAAAGCAAGGCATTTTGTTTGTTTTTTCTCTGTTTACTTTTGATGGTTGAAAGGCATCTGTTAATGCTTCACTTCAGTATCATAATTCATGTTAGTATTTGGTCATGTTTTCATAAATTTGGTCATCTTTTCCAGGTACTCCTTCATGTTTTATAACTTGTTTGCCCCCTTTTACCTTTTTGTGGGATGTTGAGGCTGTTTTGTTGTCCAAAAGCTCAAGGCTGATTGCAAAACTGATTGTGTTGGTAAAACAATTTTAAGTTCAATCAAGGATCAATTTTTGGCTAAATGAGATAGACATTAGTTCTTTTTTTTATTTGGAGTAATTTCACTGAAATTGGCAATTTCCTTTACCATAACTGTGCAGGGATCCCCAGCTTGCCAAGAGGATTGGTGAAGCTACAGCTCTTGAAGTTAGAGCAACCGGGATTCCTTATGTTTTTGCACCGTGCATTGCGGTAAATTAAGTACAAAGATGCTTCTGATGTCAAAATTTGCTTTAACAAGTTATCCTGATGTTCCAAAATGCTCTTTACTCATAGGTTTGTAGAGATCCCAGATGGGGAAGATGCTATGAAAGCTACAGTGAAGATCATAAAATTGTTCAGCTAATGACAGATATCATACCTGGATTACAAGGAGACCTTCCTGCCAATTCCAGAAAGGGTATTCCTTTTGTTGCCGGAAAGTAAGTTTTCATCTAACATAAATTTATTGCAATGGTGTAGCCATTTAGTTCTTTCCATAGAACATTACAAGAACTGAGGTCACAATATTATCTTTCTCCTTTTTTCTTGTGTATTTAAGTTATACACAAAGAATTTACTTAATAACTGCCTTGTTCTCTTCAATGGTATTCACGTATGGCGTTTACAAGCAATAATATTGTCAAAGAACAAACTTGTGCATGTATTAGGAAAGGATTGGTATGGTAGTTGCTGTGGATAGCTTCTGATAAGTAAACAGATGAAGTTTCAGTGCATCCAAATTGGTATTATGGATATTAGCCTTGACGAAAGTATCCAACCTGTTAGGACAAAAGTGGCAGCATGCGCGAAACACTTTGTTGGTGATGGAGGTACAACCAAAGGCATAGATGAGAACAACACTGTGACTACCATGAATGGATTGTTCAGCATCCACATGCCTGCTTATTATAACTCCGTCAGCAAGGGTGTCGTGACAGTCATGGTCTCATACTCGAGGTTGAATGGTGTAAAGATGCATGCTAATCGTGCCTTAGTGACCGGATACCTTAAAGACAAGCTTAAATTCAGGGTATGCAATATGATTTAGAAGCAATGCTTTCCTAACCTGTGATAAATCAAATTTTCTGGCTTAAACGTTGTTCTTCTTTCTTTTCTTGTTTATGCATTACAGGGTTTTGTCATATCTGATTGGCAAGGTATTGACCGGATTACTGATCCTCCAAAAGCTAACTATTCTTATGATGTTCAAGCTGGAGTTGGTGCTGGGATTGACATGGTAAGTTCAAAACGCTATTTGGTTGGATTATGCCAGCTTAAGTTTAACTTAATCAAGTAAATGATAATATTTTCTTTTGTAATTACCAAGATAAATTTAGATTAAAAAACAATAAATTTACTTAAATCGAGAATGAATTCTAAATTTTTAATCTCATAAACGACTTAATCCAATGAATTGTTGTGCTTAAGCCAACTTCGGCTTAATCCAACGGATTAAGTTGGTTATCTGATTGAAATTTTGAGATTTATCTCAAATTAATTAAATTTATCGGTTTAGAACATATATTTATCGAGTTTTAGGGTAAATTGTAAAAGAAATTGTCATTTGATTGATTAAGTCCAACCAAATAAGGCACAAGTTAGTGTGGTATCATTATCCTCCTAGTCCTTCAAGAAATTCCACTCCTTGATTCTTTCGTACACTTCTAATATGTGCAGATCATGCTTCCCGAAAGTTACGTCAAGTTCATCAGTGAATTGACTAATCAAGTAAAGAAAAAAATCATCCCCATGAGCAGGATTGATGATGCTGTGAAGAGGATTTTGAGAGTTAAATTTGTGATGGGCCTGTTTGAGACCCCATTGGCTGATCTCAGCTTAGCCAATCAGCTAGGAAGTCAGGTGCACAGAGAGCTGGCAAGGGAAGCTGTGCGGAAATCACTTGTTCTGCTCAAGAATGGCAATCCAGCTGGCAAGCCGGTGCTTCCTCTTCCGAAGAAAACAACTAAGATACTGGTTGCAGGAAGCCATGCTGACAACTTGGGCTACCAATGTGGAGGCTGGACAATAGAATGGCAAGGTGTTTCTGGCAATGATGTTACAGCAGGTAAGTTTGAGTACTTAAACGACTATAGTTTTTTAGATGCTTGGGTCAATTGCTTAAGTTCAACTTAATCAAGTATCTGATACTGTCTTTTACTCGTACAATTTACTGTAAAACTTGATAAATATATGCTAAAAAACAATGGATTTAATTAGCTTGAGAATTTATTTCAAATTTATAATCACGTAAACGACTTTTTTTGAAAAGCATCAAATAAATGACTTAATCAATTGGATTGCCGAAAATGGCTTAAGTATGGTCTGAATTTGATTAAATCATTTACGCGAATGAAAATTTAGAATTCATAAATTTACTGTTTTTAAATGTATATTTATCTAGTGGCTTAAGTCCAACCAAATAGGGCAATTTATATTTTCACCTACAAATCAGAAAGGGATAATTTCCTTTTTAAACATACAGTATATTTTAATGGTTTACTTGTTGCAGAAGACAACTAATTGCCATTGTTCATTTCGCCTTAATACTATCTTCAAAACAGGTACCACCATCCTTAAGGCTGTCAAAACCACAGTTGCTCCTACAACCCAAGTTGTTTTCAAGGAGAACCCCGATGCAAGCTTCGTCAAGTCCGGCGGCTTCTCCTACGCGATCATTGTGGTCGGGGAGCATCCGTACGCCGAGATGTTTGGTGACAGCAGCAATCTGACTCTACCAGAACCTGGTCCAACCACCATCAACAATGTCTGTGGTGGGGTTGTCAAATGCGTGGTGGTGATCATCTCTGGCCGGCCTGTAGTCATCCAGCCCTATCTGTCGAAAATCGATGCACTTGTCGCCGCTTGGCTTCCGGGAACCGAGGGACAAGGAGTTGCAGATGCGCTTTTCGGCGATTATGGGTTTACAGGCAAGTTGGCAAGGACATGGTTCAAGAGTGTTGATCAGCTTCCCATGAATGTTGGTGATCCTCATTATGATCCTCTGTTTCCATTCGGATTCGGTCTCACAACTAAGCCAATTAAAAGCAATTAGAGGGCTATGATGAATTTCTTGTTGAACAATTCAGCCAAAATGTATAAGAGACTTGTCCTTGTGCTGTTATCAGTATGAGAGATCACTAATCAAGATTAATGCGCCATTCTTGTTGCGCACGAAAAGCTTCCCGGTGTTCATTCCTCCTTGATTTTTCCTCTTGGCAAAAACATGAAAAAACCCTAAACGTTTCTCAATCTTTCTAATTTGTCGATTAAACCACTACACTTTTAAAATTGTACCAATTTAGTCACTGTATCTGATTTCTGATGGCCGATAGGCCTAAACCAAATCACCAAGACCCAAAATGGGCCTATAAACTTAGAAACCCCACAAAAACGTTTGAGTCAGAAATCCAGGAAATGGACCCATTAAAAAGGGTTGAGGGCAATTATACCCGAATACACATACTCGTAAACCGAGGACATGCCCTCAGCACATTACAACCCGATGGCCTGCATACTGGACATTTTTGCCACCTGTCCTCTGACACATAACAGCCTCTTTCTATCAAAGTATTACAGATATGTCATTCTATTAGACAAAACTATATAAGCCTACATCAGTCCAATATTTGAGGTAACTATTCACTCTGGCCAAGGTCTTGGCACATTCTCTCTACCAAATATACTGAC
>JBBYHH010574069.1:0-10722 GCA_038382905.1 Daphne laureola
TCGCATGTTGGCCATCTCGCCATCCATTCTCTTATGAACGTCCATAAATTTTTTCTCATTTATAGCATTTGTCTTGTTGAGATTTTTCATAAGTTGTTCAAACATGGCATTTACCTTTGCCATTGGGTCACTTCCTGATGATTGACGTTGTTGTTGTCCAGTGTTTTGTGGGGCTGAATTTCCATAGATTGGGTTGGGATGGGTTGGGGTTTGTTGTAAAATCATTGCCTTTCTAGTGGCAAGAAAAGATCTCTCGAATATGATCGACACTCTTGTATCTTCATCCATGTCAAGTATGAAGAAATCTACTGGAAAGTAAAACTTGTCGACTTTTACTATAACATCCTCTATTATGCCTTTTGGATAGACAAATGATCTATCGGTCAACTGTACGTACATTGACATGGTCTTAACCTCCCCCAAACCAAACTTCTTACATACAGACCATGGCATGAGATTGATACTTCTTCCTAAATCGCATAATACCTTGTCGTAGTGGAAAGGTCCGATGTCACAAGGTATGCTAAAGCTACCTGGATCCTTGAGTTTGGTCGAAAGTTTCTTATGTATCACCGTGCTAGCCTCCTCCTTCATGACAATTAAATCATTATCCAAGAATCATCTCTTCTTTGTTAAAAGGTCTTTTAGAAATTTTGCATACTTGGGCATTTCGCTAATAGCCTCCAGAAAGGGTAAGTTGATTTCAACTTTCTTTAATACCTCCAAGAATTTTCTGAAATATTCTTCATCATCCTACCTCTAGAGTCTATGTGGGTAATGTAATTGCATGAGGACTTTGGGTTTAATCGGGGCTTCTTTTTTGGTGTTTCGGACTCCGAAAACTGCCTCGAAGCTGATTTCTCCACTAGATACTACTCTAGACCCTTTGTTTTCCACCGCATCCATCTCATTTTCTTCCTTCCTCTTTTCCTTCTCCTTTTCAACTATAGGTTTCCCACTACGTAGAGTTACCGCATGGAACAATTTGCACTACTCCTAGGTACTCGGCTCGGTGACTGTTGAGAACTTTCCTTTGTTAAGTGTTTTGAGGCAAGGGCAATTTGGCTTTCCAAATTGTGAATGGAAGCTCGCATGTTGGCCAGCTCGGCATCCATCCTCTTATGAACGTCCATCATCATTTTCTCATATACAACGTTTGGCTTGTTGAGATTCCGCATAAGTTGTTCAAACATGGCATTTACATTTGCCATTGGGTCACTTTCTGATGATTGACCTTGTTATTGTCCAGTGTTTTGTGGGGCTGAATTTCCATAGATTGGGTTGGGATGGGTCGGGGTTTGTTGTAAAATCATTACCTTCTTGACATCAATCATTGCCTTTCTAGTGGGAAGAAAAGATCTCTCGAATATGATTGGCATTCTTGTATCTTCATCTATGTCAAGTACGAAGAAATCTACTAGAATGTAAAACTTGTCGACTTTTACTATAACATCCTCTATTATGCCTTTTGGATACACAAATGATCTGTCAGTCAACTGTAGGCACATTGACATGGGCTTAACCTCCCCCAAACCAAACTTCTTACATACGGACCAAAGCATGAGATTAACACTTGCTCCTAAATCGCATAATGCCTTATCGTAGTGGAAAGGTCCGATGTCATATGGTATGGTAAAGCTACCTGGATCCTTGAGTTTGGTCGAAAGTTTCTTCTGTATCACCGCACTAGCCTCATCCTTCATGACAATCAAATCATTGTCCAAGAATCATCTGTTCTTTGTTAAAAGGTCTTTTAGAAATTTTGCATACTTGGCCATTTTGCTAATAGCCTCCAGAAAGGGTAAGTTGATTTCAACCTTTTTGAATACCTCCAAGAATTTTCTGAAATATTCTTCCTCATCCTACCTCTAGAGTCTCTCTGGGTAATGTAACTGAGTGAGGACTTTGGGTTTAATCGGGTCTTGTTTTTTGCTGTTTCGAACTCCGAAAACTCCCTCGAAGCTGATTTCTCCACTAGATACTACCGTAGACCCCTTGTTTTCCACTGCATCCATCTCATTTTCTTCCTTCCTCTTTTCCTTCTCCTTTTCAACTACAGGTTTCTCACTACGTAGAGTTACTGTGTGTAAAAATATGCACTACTCCTGGTTACTCGGCTCGGTGACTGATGGGAACTTTCCTTTGTTAAGTGTTTTGAGGGAGCTTTCAAGTTGGGAAATTTGGGGGCTGAACGAACAAGTCCTATCATACTCTACCACTTGCTAAAATATAGAAATGAAAGCAAATAATAGCCGTTAAGAAAATAAAAGCAGAGTAAGAATTAGAATTCACCCGTAGAAAGCTTCTCCATAGATTCAACCCTTCAACCCCTCTGAAATGAGGGCTGAAGGTCTAAAATGAACCAACAATCCAACAATCCAAACTTGAACAACTAAAATGAACCTAGAAAGGTCTATATATACTAAAATCTAATACCTAAAATACCTTTGACCTAATCTCTCTTAAAACATAGTTGAGAGGGGTAAAATAGGTAGTACAAGGTTGATATTCAGTGGATAAGACCGAAATCCTTCGTACAATCCCATGATGCAGCTTGGATAACATGGGACACCACTCTTGCGCTTGGGGGATGCCCTAAAACCGCCCCCAGAAGGGATGAGGCACCATTTGGGTCACCTTAGAGGTGTCATTTCGTGCGCTAGCTTGTATGAGGCGCCATGGAAGCATCGTTTGAAGTGCCAGGCTGGTGGAGGTGTCGCTTGAAGTCGCCCTGGAGGCATCGATTTGGGCACCTAGGCTTGGTGGGGCACTATTTGGGGGTGCCCTTTATGCGCCCTAGGTCAGCCTCTTGGTAAAGACATGTGCTAGTTCGAGGCGGAGAACTAGCGCCTCATACCTGCGCAACTCCTCTTGGGGCTTCGAATGCCCATCCCCCAGATAGTCCAAGACCTCTGCTCTTGGTGGAGGGTTCTGCCCTCGCAGTTGGGGCCAAACGTGTTTGGCCAGATCATTGCGTTCACGGGGTAGCGTACAAGATCGCCGGTGTTCCTGCTTTCACGGAAGTGTTCCTGCGCTTTTATCGCCTTGACTTGCGGTTTGGAGGACATTGATTCCATGTTACCCCTATCAATGTTGGCGGTAACAGCTACATCAGTTTCTTGGTGCCACTTCATTTATTCCACGATTGGCATAAGTACTTCTTCTTTATTACGCGACAGCCAGAGTGGAAGTTCCCTGTTATGCCAAATAATGGGCCCGCGCACGCAGAGGCTGCGAAGCCTGTTCTGCATCGCAAGGGCCGGAGGTGACAGGTGTACGTTACTCTCCTGTCTTGGTTGGATGATGTCTTTGCCCAACGTGCTTGTCATGGACTGTTCCCCTTTGAGCTGGACCGGATGGATGAAGTGGTCCTGCGATGGGCGGGGCTTAGCACGACGCATCTTGTAGATGCGAGTGTGGCTCTTCTGCATGAGGGATGGAACCCAGCGCAGCGCGGTGGTGTCATTGATACTTTATATGTTGCGCTCGAGGGGCCTAGAGGTAATTGTCTCGTCAAATTATCTCATCGAATGTTCTTTGATATCTGCCATCCTCTGAGTCTGATCTTTTTATAGATAGGGCGTGGATGCCGAGTTGGATAGGGCGAGGCTGGCCGCGCGTGCCACGCTGAAGGTGCATCTGGAGTATGCGCATGGCGTGGTTCTGCTGGGGCTACTAAGTCATTGGGGAAAATCAAGTGCCCCCGGAACCGCGCGGCCAGTAGTGCGGGGCGCCTTTGCAGGGTGGGGCGAAGATGATGAAGGTTAAGGCCTCAACTTCCGGGGCTACTTCGGTGGTGGAGGGTCGTCACGTGACCTCACTTTCGGTTGTCGGGGTGCCTGTGTTGATTGAGACCATCACGCCGACAGGTGCATGTGAGTCCCCCCAATCTTCCATTGCTCACGTTGTTGGAGTCCCTGCGTGTACGACGGGTGCTTCAAGTGATGATGGCGCAGTTGCCACCGTTATGGTTGGTGAATCTGTCCAGGCTACCATTCCGAAGCTCGCGCCTGGAGAGAATGTGACTGCTAGCGGTGGGGTGTCTTCCTCAGTTCCCGATGCCAGCGCGTTGGTGGTGTGTATTCAGAGGCCGGCTGTGGGTTGGAAGTTGTTTTGCCTGCCCCAACGCTTATATCATCGCCCTCAAGGACCCCAAAGCTTTCTACAGGTGCGCTACTCTTAGCACGAAAGCTCGCTAAGTCTAGTGCCTCGCGAAGGGCTAGCGGCGTTGTTCGGGCTAGCGCCTCACGAACGCTTTCTGAAATTAGCCCGCTTGCGAGTTCCGTTCCTGTTCTACATGACCCTGTTGTGACTTTCATTGATGTCCGCGCATCCGGTGACATGGACGGCGATGGTGATGCTGCAGAGAGGGCTGCTGATCCCTCTCCTGGGGTAGTTGTTGTCTAGTGTGCGACTCGTGATTGGTCAGCTCACGCGGCACAGGTGATTCAGTCTGGCGATGGTGTTGGCTGGGTGAAGCCGTGCGTGGCCTTGGCATCAATGGCTGATGGCCCGAGCTCAATTCTAGGGGTTGCCCCTGCTGCGGATGTGCCCATCAGCAACACTGAAGGGTCTTCAGAGCGAATCGATAAGTGTTGTCAGCAACACTGTAGGTGGTGATGATTGGTTCGCAAGCCTCCAGCATATCATGGATGCCTTGTGTGCGAGGTCTAACCTGTAGGAAGCCAGTGTCTTGTCACACTTCTTATAGCATAAACGCCTGAGGTCACGCGAGCCAAGGGTGGCTGCGGACCCGGCTGCTTTGTACAGGGCCACCGAGATCACGAGGCTAGACTTGTTTTTACGCGAGGGCCAGGATATTATGGAGGCTTGGGACCCAGTCTTCCTTCTTTCTGATGATTAATCACTGTTGGAAGGAGGGAAGAAGATCTTGTTGTCGTGTTTGGAGGGTCTCCACACTTCCTATGATCACGAGTTGGCCCACAGGACCTTGGACTCCCCAGGGCAGGGCTTCGCAGAAGAAGCCGCTTTACACTTGAGAGTAAGTGATTTTTGTTTGAATAATGTTCGTGTTCTACTTTGTACCTGACTTTCATTTGTTAGAGGCGGCGGCTGAGGAATTCAATGAATTCTTGAAGTTCACAACGTCTGTGATGCCGCCCAAGTGAAGGAGCTGCAAGGGCTTCGAGGCTGAGAACCAGCGGCTATCAGCACGCGTTGAGCAATTAGAGAGCTGGTGTGCCTCCCGCAATAAGGATAGGGAAGGCATGGTACTCCTGGACCTTCATGAGAATGACTTTCTGAATAAGTTCCAAGAGCGTCTTTTCAAGCAAGTCGGCGCGCTGAAACAACAAGACTTGGTGAACGTTGTTTTGATTGAGGACCTTGGTGGTGCGAAGGCTGCGGCCACGAGTTTTTGCGAGTAGACCCAAACAGAATCAATGATGGCTGTGAAGCATGCAGAGGAACGAGCTACCGCTGCGCAGCGTGTTGCGGATACTGTGGCTCAGGGGCACCTTGGTGTCTCTGTAGAGTATGCAGGAGCTGTTTTTGCGTTTTGGGAGGTGGAGAAGTCGCTGGAGCTTTCCCCCTTTCCTGGGAAAGATGGCGCAACCCCTTCCAGTATCAAGGTACCATTGCCTGACACAGTCGCGCGCGTGCTTGAGAAGACAGTAGAGCGCCAGAGGCAGGCAAATGTTGGAGCCCAAGGCTTTGAGGAGGGCTGGCTTCACTGCAGGTGGCAAGCGGAGAGGTTGTGTCCGCAGTAGAGCTTTGATGCCCTTGATGCCACAGCATGCGCCAAACCCAATGTGGACGACCTTCTCAAGTCGGTCGAGTCTGAAGGGAAGATGGGCCATGCTTGGCATGCCCTCCTAGGCGAAAGGGATGGAGTCTCGAAGGTTGTGGATGACCCTCCCCCTACTGATATTTCAAACAAGTAAATATCTATTGATGTATTTAGAATGTCTATGTTACCTTTGCTACTCCTTTGCATGTTGTTGTTTGAGTGTGGTGTAGCGAGCTCTCCTTGCAATGGGGGCCACGAGGCCGTCCGCACCATTTTCTCTATGTATTGAGGTCGTTATCCCGCTGTGATTGTTGTGCTTTTGGAAATCACTTGCGCGGGGGTGCATTTTTGTGCGTTTGCCGCGATGCGTTGGCCTGACAAGGCCTTTGTGTTAGACTTTAATAATTCATTTGCGACTATTCTGATCGGTCGGGTGTAGAAGGCTTCTTTGAGGGTGTTAAGCATTTTGTGGGGCCGCTCTGGCTAATCAGGCGCAGGGGCGTTACAGGGGTGCCTTAGTTATATCCGAGGTTGTTAGTTTAGCTGTAGAATGTGGACACAAAGTAGTTAGGTGCAATGTGTTATATAAATTGGCATGTTGATTACACATAGTAAGCGTGCAGGTTGTCTGCATGATAGTTCCTGGGAAGTGATTTCGCATTGTGGCCCTTAAGCTCATATACGCCTGGACACATTTTTTGATGTAAGACATAGGGGCCATCCCAGGCGACACGCAGAATGCCTTGCTTGGGGTCATAGATGGTCAACTCTTATCCCAACAATGCGAGAGCTTCTTCCGCAAGCTGTTTTGGTTTAACCTTAACGTCATGTGATAGGTTGAGTTGTTGCTTGAGAGCGGTTATGCGAAGCCTGGCGCCCTCGCGCAGTTCTTCGATGAGGTCAAGCTTTGCGCGGAGGCCGTTGCTGTTATCTTCTGAGTTAAAGTTGATCATGCGGATAGTAGGCAGGTCCACTTTTATTGGGAGCAGGGCGTCCGTCCCGTAGACGAGGGCGAATGACGTCTCCCCCGTTAGAGTACGAGGGGTAGTGTGATATTCCCATACCACGCTGGGGAGTTTGCGGACCCAACAACCCTTCGCTCCCTCGAGTTGCTTCTTAAGACCTTCCTTTATAGTGCGATTGGTGACTTCTACCTGGCCGTTCGACTGAGGGTGTGCAACTGGCGCGTATAGCATCGTTACATTGTTTCCGGCCGCCCACTCCTGGACCTTGGTGCTTGCGAATTGTGTCTCCTTGTCTGTGATGATTGCGCATGAGCTTCCATACCTGCAGATGATGTTCTTCCAGAAGAATGCGATGACTCGATCCGAGGTGATGACTGTGAGGGGCTAGACTTCCACCCATTTGGCGAAGTAGTCGACCGCCACAATGCAGAAATTGTACTGATCTGATGCCGTTGGCATTGGTCCAATTAGGTCCAGACCCCAAAGAGCCAATGGGATTGGGTAGGTGAGCGATGACGTTTTCGTGGAAGGTAACCTCTGAACTCTAGAGTTGATCTGACATTGGTGGCATTTTTGGATTAGTACCTTCGCTTTCTTTTTCATGGTTGGCCAATAATACCCCTACTGCAATGCTTTATGGGCGAGTGCCTCAGCGCCAATGTGAGCGCTGCATGCTCCCTGATGTATCTCAGCCAAGAGGTGTTGTCCTTCTTTTATACTAAGGCATCGTTGCAGGGGAGAGGAGTATCCATGATGCCATAGGAGGCCATGAATCAGGATGAATCGAGTTGCACGGCAGCGTGCCGCTTTCTGGTCCTTCGAATCGCTTGGTGCGATCCCTTGGAGCTGCTTAATGATTAGAGGTCGCCAGTCCATATCCTCTATCTCCTACACTTCGAGGGCATAAAATTCTGCGGGTAACCTATTAATGGATGGCCTGGCTAGCGCCTCACATCTGGATTGTATTCGTCCCTTGGATAGGTGATCATTAAGGTTTTTGCTCGGTGTGATTTATCTAAAGTGAAGCGCATGCAAACACTAACAGTCAAATATATTTATAAACACCTCATTAGCCTTAACTCTATTTTATCATAGTATGTGCCTCTAAATGAGGGATCAAACCCAAGAAAATCAAGCGTTTAGGATTTAATAGTAAACTACGCATACACAAGTATGCATGAATGCAGCATGGATAGTGATGAGAGGCGGAATCATGGATGAATAATGAGTTATGTAAGAAAATGAGTGTAAATTGTAGGGTGATGGTTCATGGAAGGGCGAAGTAGCGTCATCTATGGATTGGTAATCATGGGCTCTGATAGTACTACAGTGTGTCCTAAGTAACATGGATGTGCAACTAATAGAAGTGTACTAGAAGCATAGATTATCTCTAATACCACTCGCCGACGACCGAGGTCATCTCTGACTCTCAGTGATTGTCCGGATCTCTAAGATCACATTCTAGGGTACCCTAAGGTTACACTATATAGTACTAACTACCACCAGTTCCTACAAGACATCAGAATCTAACTGACCTACTTATTTAATTAATCTAAGCGAGGAAGCATGCAATAAATCTGTAATTACTACACATTAAAGTGAGTTACTATTTTCATCCCGCTCCTCTCTCGGGCACTGTGGTCCGCCGTTCGAAAGGAGGGTTCAAGTCCTGGCCACTCTCGTGATCCAGTAATGATCTTCCTGAGGCGTTATAGTGCCTAACTATTCACCGATAGACATTTACTTAGGTTCTCTCGAACTCTAAGCAAGGTTACCAATCGATCTTGGGAGTAAGTCGATCAAGGCCCTCTCGGACTCCCGATCGAGCTCTTAAGTCGCATGAAAATGTTTGTGATCAACAAGCATGCATGATAACTATAACACATGCGCTCAGCCCGAAATCTACCTAAATAGACATGAAGATAAATAACTGCGACCTAAGCATGATACTACTAAGACAAGTCCTATCATACTGTATTATTCGCTAAAATATTGACATGCTAGCAAATAATAGCGCTTAAAGAAATAATTAAAGAGTAAGAGTAAGAATTCACTCGTAGAAAGCTTCTCCATAGATTCAGTCCTTCAGCCCATCTGAAAGAGGACCGAAGGGCTAAAAACCCTTAGCTCCAAAAGCTGATTTAAACTTAGGGTTCAGCTCAAAGAGAGCAATCCCTTACAAAAAATGTTTGAACATTTGATTATGAGCCCAACACTCATATATATAGAGAAACCTAAAGAGTAAAAATCCCCTGACCTAAAATTAAATCTAACTATGTAGGAAGGGGTAAAATGGGTAGTTCAGGGTTAATTAAGCGGATAGATTAAATACAAATTGGTAAATTCCCGTGGGTGTCAGAATCCAAATGTGCATGGCGCGGGTGCACGCCGTCGTGGCGCACAAAAACGGCATCGGTGTTTGGCCTTGGCGCCATTTGGGCGCACCCTCGTGGCGGATGAAGTAGCGCCGGTGGTAGCCTTGGCGCGGTAGAACGACGCTCACCTGGCACTAGGGAACGGTGCCGTGGAGGCGCGGCGAAGATGCGCCCTGGTGATGCTAGTAATGGCTCCAAGGTTTAGCGACGATGCTGGTGAACGGTGCCACTAGGGCCCACGAAAGTGGCGCCATGCCCTTTGCCAAACCCCCTAATTGCACAATTACACTTTAGTCCAACATCTTTCTGCTTGGTGTAATTAGGTCCTCCCGAGATTATCTGACGCTTGATCTTCTTCCCGTTTTGCGTGATATTTGAGCGCGTTCAGCTCTTTTTCACCTCCAAATGTACACACCTACAAATCTTCGGAATTCATAAGTAAAGTGTGCATTTAACAATAAAAACAGGCAATATCGATGGATTCCATGCTCTAAACATAGCGCAAAAGTGTAAGTTTTGTACACTGATCACATCTCCACACTCAAACATTTTCTAGTCCCTAGCAAATCAAGCATCCAAGAAAATAAAGACTCAAAGACTCCTAATCTATCCACCTATGAAATTAAAGGAAAATACTTTTTTGGTGCAAGTGGGTGTAAACAAAATTAGAATGTGCATGTAATCTAGGAATATACAATTTATCCTAGTCTGAGTTTACCTAAAGAAAAACCTAACTCTTATGAAAGATATAAGTGAATATAGTGTGAATATTTTAAGTACAATTGTATAGAGAAATCAAAAGAAATACATAGACCTTGAGCACTTATTACTTCTAAGGAAAACGTAGACTCCCGTTTTAATAGTCACCATTCGGCCACAAGATTTAACAAGTGAATGTGGCTTACTTCATTTCTACACACTTCTTATTTTTCATACTCTCACTTTATTTGTCGACATTGCGGCTTTTTATTTACTTTCTCTTTTTGGGTGTTTTTCTATTTTTACACCTTTTTCTTTTCTTTTTTCTTTTTTTCTCTCCTTTTTTGGGTGTCTTTCTATTTTGACACCCATTTTATATTTTCTTAGTGTGAGGATGGTTACCTAAGCACTTAAGATACGAAACCTAAGAAAGGGACTATAGGCCATGAATACGGTGTAGCCGAAAATATATCTAGGCATCATCCCGGGCTCATACATCCCAAGATATGACTTAACGTATATTTGTATCAAAAGTTTGCCCTTAAATCCAGCGGGCTAGAGTCGTGAGACCCCTATACCTTTACTTTAACAGCAAGCTTTAGATATAAATATCGGGTATCCACCAAGCAATACCCATTCACAAGCTTAGCTAAATCAACTTTCCTATAGTTACTATTAACCTAGATTTTTTATTCTCCTCATGTGATGTTTTTCAAGCTCAAGACTACTATTATCTCACATTTACACTATACAATTCTCATATGGAATCACACAATATTCACAAAACTTTCACGCCAAAAAGATTCATCATTAAACAAACTCAAACTAAGCATTTCACAAGTATTTCCATCATTGAAAACATACAACACTCATCATTTTCTATATACACCTACTCACAAAATTTTAATTTTTCTCTTTATTTACAAAAAAGAAC
>JBBYHH010574180.1:0-10722 GCA_038382905.1 Daphne laureola
AGTAAAACAACTTAATTAAAGTTTCTTAAAAAAAAAAAAAAAATCACTTTTTCAAAACTCTCCACAAACTGCACCAGCTGTGCCACAAGAAAAGCCGAGTGTCATGCCACCGAGTAATGATCCGAAAAAGCATATACAAGGGTTGATTACATATACCTTTGATCTGTGGTGGAAAAATACATCACCTGCCCTCATATTTGGAAATCTACATTCAATCCCCTGTTCTAAACTGTACCACTCTATGTAAATGCTAATTTAAATGTAAACAAATACCACAAAGCTTGAAATTACTAGAAGATTGCTAGTTTGCTACTGTACAGTTTAACTTAAGATTTAAAATGCCTGTTTGTAGAGTGTAAAAAGAGCTGGGGAGCAAGTGTGGATTTCCTAATGTGAGATGCTTAAATTGAATTTCCATGATAGTTTAGTGGTATATATATAACATATTAGCAAATTAAAGATAAAATTTGATAAATTTAATCTAATCAGCCTGCCTTTTCGAATTCCTTGTAGCTACACCTGCAATATCTTTGGGAAATCCACCACACAGTTCACCAGATGTGAGGCAAAGTGCTCCGCCCCCACAGTCTAACGAAGGCAATGCTTCCAATAATGAGCCTCCTAGTTTAGAGCCAATAAATCCAGGTCTGGTTCTTTTTTCGTGCATGTAATTTAGGTAAACCTGTGTCTGAGTTGCACCTGAGTAGCTGCTTCTTATGCTGTGTAGGTCCAGTGGCAGCTCCATCAACGCATTCAGAGCCAAGCAGTTCATCACCAAATAACTCTCCCTTCCATTCTAATGGTTCACATTCTGCTGTGTCCCCAGACACCAACAAAGGAAATATGTCTAATAATCCGCCTGCCACTTTGGAGCCAATAAATTCAGGTAATTAATTGGTTGTTTTGCACATGTAATTTAGGTAAAACTTCGCTGAGTTGCTTGAGTAGATACTTGCTGTGCTGCCTAGGTCCGGTTGCAGCTCCATCAAGGAATTCACAGCCAAGCAGTTCACCACCCGATAGATCTCCTTTCCATTCCAACAGTTCACATTTTGCTCCACCCCCAGAGACTAAGAAAGGAAATGTATCTCATAATGAGCCCCCAATTTCAGAGCCAACAGGTAATTATAATGTTCTTTCGTGCATGAAACAACGCTAAGACTATAGCTTGGTTGCTTCTCAGTAGCTACTTCTGTTACTGTCTAGGTCCAGTTGCAGCTCCGTTGAGGAACCCACAGCCCAGCAGTTCACCACCCAGTAGTTCTCCCTTTCACTCCAACAGTTCACATTTTGCTCCGCTCCCAGAGACTAACAAAGGAAATAGATCTAATAATGAGCCTCCAACTTCGGAGCCAACAAATACAGGTAATTATAATGGTTGTTGTGTGCATGAAATTCGGGTAAGACCATAGCTGAGTTGCTTCTGAGTAGCTAATTACTGTGCTATCAGGTCCAGTTGCAGCTCCGTCAAGGAATACACAGTCTAGCAGTTCTTCACCTAAAAATCCCCCCATCCATTCCAATGGTTCGGATTCGTTCCCACCGATAGTCAAACAAAGAAAACCACCTGATTCTACAGCTCCCATTAGAGCTCCAACCGCTCCAGGTACAGGATTGGTGTTCTAATGTCATGTTTACTCTGTCTAAGCTTTTGTACATTATGTGTTGAAGAGATTATGAAAAAATGATTTCACGTGCAGTCCGCTAATGCATTTCTGGAAGAAGCCACGTGTTTCCCTGATCATATTTTTGTTCCTTCTTGATGATTAATCTTTTTTGTTTTCAGCGCCAATTGTGTCAACTGTGGGAAAATTTCATGGCAGCTCACCGATCATCAGCCCCACGCTTACACCTGGTAAGACTCTAGCTGGTTTTCAGTAGCTGCTAGTTATTCGACAGTCGTTGAAGCCAATCCATTCATTCATCGGTCCTTCTACAGTAGTTATTGTCATCTTACGTAGCACGTAGGACCTTTTACTTAGTCTTCAACGTCTACCAGTATTTACCTAATGTTTATTGTTGTTTCTTATGCATTTTCTTCCCTTCTGACGTTCAATTGACCATGCAGATCCTGCCTCCTCCCCGTTATCAGCTCCATTACCAAGACCGAAAGACAGACCATCAGTTCCACCCACAAATCCCCCCGTCCATCATTCTCCAGAAATATGTATGTACAATAAACACACACATTGACATACACACACACACCGAGTAAACCGTTGATTTACAAATCAAACATTGTTTCAGTATCTTGTTGTTTTATTGGATATTACTTTCAGCTCCTGCCACTACTGAACCTCCATCCACGGGCCAAGCCGCAAGGCGCTCAGTCAACGCTGCTGCACCACATTCTTCATCTCCTGCATCTCATCCAGGAGAGCAAAATAGAACCAGAAGTCCTGCTCCGGTGTCTGGAAATATGGACTCTCCTGCTCCCCCAACAGAGCAAGGTTAAAACATGAACCTAATTTTCTCAGATGAAAGAACTTCACGTTGTTTAATACTCTTTTCTTTAGTACCTTTATAAACAGGTGAAATTGGCTCCCCATCAGTCCCTCCAAGCAAAAGGAAAAGATACAGTGCTCCTCCGCCACTTTATCCTGGTATTACAATAGGAAATGACTGTCATGTTAGCTCCAGTGTTTCTCTTTTTTCTTTTTTTCCCTATAATGGAACAATCATTTTTGCTGAAGTTATTAGTTTCAAAATTGTTCATGAGATGAATGTGCCACCTTTCCAGGTTCTTCGGCTCCACCATACCATCTCCCTATTCGAACACCACCAGAGCATGTTGCCCCTTCCCCATCACATTCTGAAATGACAATTAACCAGACAAATTGTAAGAAGAGATTTCTCTACCTCCTATATTCAGTCCAACACATGGCTCTTTGTATAATTGACTTACATTTTATCGCTTTTCCTTTATTGAAGCACATTTTCCACCACCAAAAGTTTCTTCTCCTGAATCATCACCGATGATCCCAGAGGTGCCAGCACTGCTGCCATCAATTCAGTGGTTTCCTCCTCCACCTCCTAATAAAGGTCAAAGAGCAACATTGTTTTAAAAGAAAAGAGGAACTTTCACTTAATCACTTAATAGAGGCTGGTTATCTACATATTTTATCTTTTGGTCTTGAATTGACATATACTTAACTGGTTCTGTAGATTGTGCTGCAACAACTTGTACCGAGCCATACACAAACACAGTTCCTGGCTCACCATGCGGCTGTGTTTGGCCAATGCAAGTTGGGCTTCGTCTCAGTGTTGCTTTATACACATTCTTTCCTTTAGTTTCTGAGCTGGCTGCAGAGGTTGCTTCTGGTGTTTTTATGAAACATAGCCAAGTGCGGATAATGGGAGCTAATGCTGCCAGCGACCAGCCAGATAAGACAATTGTTCTTATGGACTTGGTACCGATTGGCGACAAATTTGACATCCCAACAGCTTTTTTAACATTCCAGAGATTTTGGCACAAGCAAGTTAGCATCAATGCTTCACTTTTTGGTGATTATGACGTGCTATATGTGCGTTATCCAGGTATGACTCCTGGGTCCCTTGGTTCCTTTTAATCATTCTTGCTTTTTCTTCTTTGCTATGCATTTCCCTGAAACTTATCATGTCAAGGCAATTTGTTAAAATTCATCATGCTTATAGGTTTGCCTCCATCTCCTCCTTTGCCTCCAAGCATTGGTATTATTGACAATGGACCGTATTCAAGTGAAAACAACCCAATAAAGCCCGTGGCGGTTGATGTGCACAAGAGACTTCATAAACATGGGCTAAGCGGGGGCATGATTACCATAGTTGTTCTATCGGCAGCTGCAGCTTTTGCTTTATTCACGGCAATTGTATGCATTTTTCTTCTTAGATACAGGGGTCAAGCTTCTCAGCCAGTATCGACTCCTCGTGGCTCACTAGAAGCCCTCACAAAACCATCAGGTGCAACTGAGATGAGTTCATTTTTATCAACAGTTACTACCCAGCATTTCTCATTTCAGCAATTTTGGTTTGAAGTGGTATAAAAAATATGACTAGCATTTTTTCAAGAGATGCGCATGCATAAAATGAGTTTTGCATAGTTCTCAACCTATGTTGCAGAAGTAGGTGATATTATTGTTTTTTTTTTTTTTTAAGTTGATTTATATGGAGTATTATCATGCAGGAAAACCATACCTTTCAATTTTCATGAGCTGTTATGCTTCCACCATAATTCAGATGTGTAATTTGCAGGTTCTGCTTGTTCAATGAATGCAAGGTCACTCAGTTCAGCCTCTCTATCATTTGGTTCTGGTGTGATAGCATACAATGGTTCTGCGAAGACATTCACTGCAGCTGAGGTAGAAAGAGCTACAAATAGTTTTGATGATTCTAGAGTACTTGGCGAAGGTGGATTTGGGCGTGTTTATTGTGGAATTCTCAAGGACGGGTCAAAGGTAGCATTTAAAGTTTTGAAGAGAGATGATCAACAAGGTAGTCGAGAATTCTTCGCAGAGGTTGAGATGCTGACTCGCCTTCACCATAGGAACTTGGTGAAGTTGATTGGTATCTGTACTGAGGAGCGACTTCGCTGTTTAGTATATGAACTTATTCCGAATGGCAGTGTGGAATCTCATCTACATGGTGATTACTTTGACCCTAGCTTGAATCTTTCTGAGTTTCAGGTTCAAAGGTCCCAATATGCTGATCCCTTTTTTCTCTCCGTTTTCCTTAAAAACTTCTTAAGCATTTTCTTTTGCACTTTCAGGAGTTGGCAAGGAATCTGCGCCACTTGATTGGGATGCTCGATTGAAGATAGCACTAGGTGCTGCTCGGGGTTTAGCTTATCTCCATGAAGACTCGAGCCCACGTGTCATTCACAGAGACTTCAAAGCAAGCAACATACTGTTAGAACATGATTTCACTCCGAAAGTCTCAGACTTTGGTTTAGCTCGAAATGCCTTGGACGAGGAGGACCATCACATATCAACACGCGTAGTTGGAACTTTTGGGTATGTGATCTCTCACTCTGGCTCCGTTAAGTATTCAAGTGCTTTAACTTGGAATGAGATAATAATTGTTGACACTTCTCCAAAAATGGTTGGTCCAGGTATGTAGCTCCGGAGTATGCAATGACAGGTCATCTTCTTGTGAAGAGTGATGTCTACAGCTATGGGGTAGTTCTTCTTGAGCTTTTAACAGGAAGAAAACCAGTTGATATGTCACAACCACATGGTCAAGAGAATCTAGTCGCTTGGTCCCGTCCACTCCTCACGAACCGACAAGGTTTAGAAGCAATGATCGACCCATCGCTTGGACCCGATGTCCCTTTCGATAGTGTGGCCAAGGTCGCAGCAATTGCTTCGATGTGTGTTCAACCGGAGGCATCACACCGTCCGTTCATGGGTGAGGTTGTTCAAGCTCTAAAGTTGGTAAGCAATGAGTGTGATGAGGAATTAGAGCTCGGCTCGAGAAGTTCAAATGCAGATGATTCATCGGTTGATTTAGATGGCAAGGTGAGTAGTACAACATCAAGGCAGCTGGATGATCCCGATATTGATCCCTCGCGCAGCCCTTATCGGGTTCCGCAGTGTGATTCGGGTGCGGATGAAGAGATGGGAGCCGAATATCTGTCGGGGTCTTTTAGAAGGCATTCTAGTTCAGGTCCTCTGAGGACAGAGCGGAACATGCAGTTGTGGCGGAAAATGACTAGATCAGTTAGAGGCAGTGCGAGTGAAGATGGAGTGATGTTCAGATTCTGGCCTGGTTCTCGTTGAGTTCAAGTTTCAGATATGAAATCTATGGGCACACCACAAGCAGAGCAGGTAGATGCATTGTGTTTTTCCTCTCTGCTGGCCAATTTGTAAAGGTTTTAAATCCGGGATACTAATTGTCTAGTTTTAGGTTTCTGTGGTGGCTTTTTTTTGCTTTTTTAATGACAATAAATTTATTGATGAAAATGAAAGTACATAAAGAAACACTCATCA
Organism: Daphne laureola; assembly: GCA_038382905.1. Lineage (NCBI taxonomy): Eukaryota > Viridiplantae > Streptophyta > Magnoliopsida > Malvales > Thymelaeaceae > Daphne > Daphne laureola. The sequence goes on from JBBYHH010574180.1 coordinate 5,964, forward strand.
AACATACAAATATGATTACAGATCTAAAATAATCAGGACTAACACCCTAAAAATTCTCATAATCTCCGGATTACAACTTATGAGGTCTTTATGTCTATAAATCACTGTTCATCTCTCATACTCCCACAGGAGTTTTTTTTCTTCTTTGACTTTAGTCTCTTCATTAGTTTGATAATTAAATTGGTCGTTAACTGAGTAAAATGATGAAAATATTCTTATTTAATTTATCAAATACTTTCATTTATGTCCTATAAGTTGTAATTTACAAGCAGAGACTAAAATGTAAAAAGAATGACTTATTACCCTTTTTTTTGGGTGTGTTCTTTTCAACAACAATTTGTTGTAAATTGATTGGGTTTGAAAATTGGTGGGAGATTTGTGAGAATTTTTTTTTGGGGGAAATGTATAGAATTTTTTTTGGGAGATTTGTGAGAATTTAGTTTGTTGTTAAATGTTGATGAAAAGAACGCACATTTATTCTCACTTTTAAAACTACTTTTGTTTATATGTTTATTTTATTTTATTATTTTTTAGTCAATAACATTTCTTTTAATTTATGTGTTCACTTAAATGTATATTAAATTTGTTGTGATGGAGAGAGTATATAACATTTATATAACATTTATCGAGGGATGCGCTACAATAAATAAAAAATCTGTTTTTTCCTCTCTTTTCATTATTTTTGCATTTTAGTCCCATTTTTTTTGTTTATTTTTATGTTTTGGTCATTTTCCTTTAGTTCTTTTTGTATTTGTTTCTATTCATTTCTTTCTTTTTACGTTTTGGTCTTATAATTTATAAATGTCATATACTTAGGTCCATAACTTTCTTTTGCATTGTTCACTAAAAAGTTTCTTGAATTATGGTGCAAAATACCCATTCAACTACATTTAAAAGTGTAATTTCACCACACTTATTTTAAACAACCCATATTTACCATCCAACTTAGACAATTAGTGTAGTTTTACTACTACTCCGTTAATTTTAAAATTTGTTTGTTAAAATCATTGCATTTTACGCTATATGTTTTGCATTTTGTACATTTATCACCCAAACATTTACTTATTAACAAAAACACCACTAATTATTGGCGGTTAACTTGCCCCATCATTAAAATATCAACCTCCACCAATTATCTGTACTCGTGTCCAACTTGCTCCCTCACCCCACCGTTGAACAACACCTTTAAAAATTTAAGATCGGTAGTGTTTTTTTCTCTATTTTGCATTCATTGTTTGTGCCCAACGCATAATTAATTACAGTACAGTAGAACTTCGTCTACATGCCTCAGAATAGACAACTTAGTTATACCAAATATTTGGTAATAAAGTGTCTCAAAACTTCATCACTTGAATAATCCAACTATCACCAAAGGCAGAACTACTCCAACGATTTTTTATTATAATGCTATGACGTATGAAATCTTATTGATAAATAATCTATCTCTCAATGATATAATATATTTTATCATTTTTCTCGGGTCTTAGAAAAGCAACTTTAAAAAATGCTCTACATGTGGAAGTCGAAGACAAGTTAGGTGTTAGAGGGAGTGACAATGATGAGGTTAGAAAGTAAGTTCACCACCGAGTATAACTGGTTGGTGAAGGTCGATGTCAAAATTAATGAAGGGTAAGTTGGATGCCAACAATTAGTGATGTTTTATTAATAAGTAAAAGTTTTGATATTAAATGTACAAAATGTAGAGTACAATGGGGAAAATGTAATCAATTTAACGAAGAAACGTTCAAATTAATTAAGTAGTAGTAAATTTGAACTAATTGTGTTGGGTGGTAAATATAGATTCTTCAAAAGAAGAGTGGTGAAATTGCACTTTTAGGTATAAATGAGTGAATATTTTGCACGGATAAAGTACACTGTTAGTCCCTTAACTTTGCTTATTGTCCTATTCAGGTTCTGTTTTAAGAATTTGTCCTGCTGGAGTCTCTTATCTTTGGTTTTTGGTGTATTCGTAGTCCTTCTGTCAATTTCCGTTTTCTTTGGTGTTTTTACCCAAATACCCTTACAATTATAGTTTAATTACAATTTTAATAGAATTATGGTCACTAAATTATAAACAAATGTACAAATGAGTCCCTAAAGTTTTATTTTTTTCCTCTTACTCTAACTCTCTTCCCAAAATCCCACAACAACAATCATCTTTACAAATTGAGGACCGATCCAGCTGAAACTTATCACTTTCTCTCGTACTCCCTCCCAACCAGAACCTCCAGCACCAGCGCTCGGGCCACACCACTAGTCCCCATCTCCCCTCCCATCAACATATCCTCCAAATTGAAGATCGATCTACCTGAAATAGATCTGGCAGATGGATGGATGGAGATCGATCACCGTCTCGAGGCTTTCTGGCAACTCTTACACCGTCAAATCCAAGGTGACTACTCGACATAGGCAGTTGTTCGAGGCAAACAATAACAGATGCGACTTCTCCACCGCGAGATCTCCAGAGACGGCAACGATCGCCTACATCGCGCGATGAGCTCATCGATTTTCGGCCATCATCGTGAGATCTACAGGCTTTCCGGCGACTTCTCTCCTATGCCGTCAAATCTGGGCCGTTGTAGGGACTAGGAAGAGCTGCGGCTGGTGAGAGTCAGGTCGATGGCTACGACGCGGTGCGATGGTGCCGCCTCTCCATGAATCAGCATTGTATGCTGGATAAAGTTGTATTCTCTCCGTCCTGAATTAATTGGTGCATTTGACTTTCATGTTTCAAAGTTCAATGTTTGACCCAAATTTTCATAAAGATAAGTAATGAAATAAAGGCTTTATTATCAAATAGTCCCTTGAACTATGTTAACTCGTGCACTTTAGTCTCTGAACTATAAAACGTGTCAACTCAGTCCCTGAACTATGTAAGTTCAAACACTTTAGTCATTTAACTCGGTAACTTCCTCACTAAGACTCTAACGGTCTTAGTTTTTTGACAGATGAGTGACCTATTTGATTGTTACTTCTCTGTTCAACCTGACTCACTCGCCCATAAAATCCAATGACACAATATTTTTGTTAGATCTTATAGATTTTGGGATTTTGCGCATAAAATAGAAAGAATTATAATCATAATATGTATTTTCTGTAAGATCAACTAGCATTGATACAATCAAATGGGTAAAGTGCTTGACAATACATAATTGAGGGACTGAATTGACACGTTTTATAATTCAGGGACTAAAATGATTGAATCAACATAATTTAGAGGACTATCTAATAATAAAGTCTTTATGAAATATGGAGGAATACATATAATCAATCTTCATGAGATGGACGATGGGCAATATCATGTTTATATATCTTCATAATTATAGTATCATTTAAACATAATAGGTCAACGTTACATTTCTATATAGGTGGGGAATTAGAGTGATGTATCATACCCCAACATTAATGGGAGGGAGAGGACTTGGTCCCCAAGAATTTGGATCATCACTTCTCATTTTTCATTTTTCTTACTCATTTAAAGGTGTTATTAAATTTTTAATAGAACAAGTACATCGTTGAAGATTTATATTCATAGTTAGAGGGGTAATGCCATTTTTAGTCCTAAAACTTACACCGTTTTACGAACTCAATTCTAAAACACTCAGAGAAATGGCTAATCAGTCCTAAACGTTTCAAAGCTTGTCTCCGTTAGTCATCAATGTTACAACTTTGAAATTAAAGAAAACGGAGTCCGACATAGACGCCAAACGACGTTAACTAAACAAGTAGACCATTCACTTCACCTTTCAAATCAGTCCTAAATATTTACGTTTGATCAATTCAATCCTAAATCTTTGCATTTGATCAATTCAGTCCTAAATATTTGCATTGTACTTAGAGTGAGTCCATATCCTCTACCCATTTCCCTCCCCCTTCAATCCCTCAATCACCAAATAATGACAAGTCTCCCTAATTAAAATCACACTAACTTAAATTTAATTTTTTTTAAAAAAACTTAAAAATCAATTGGTAACTCTATTAATTACAACAATATCAAGAAAAAGATATTTTGAATCCATGGAACTAAAACTTAATATTTTTTAAATAAATAAATATAAATTTAGTTGTTTTCCAAAAAAATTGAAAAGTGTTTGACATGCATAAAATCTACTATAATCGGTTCTCACCAGATAGAATGAGAATGAGAACCGATTATTGTAGATTTTATGCTTGGTAGCAATTTTTTTTGGAAAACAACTAAAATGTTGTTCGAAAACAAGAATCGATTATAGTAGATTCTATGCATGTCAAACGCTTTTCAATTTTTTTTTTTTGAAAAACAACTATATTTATTTATTTATTTATATAAAAGAATATTAAGTTTTAGTTCCATGGATTCAAGATATCTTTTTGTTGATATTGTGGTAACTAATAGAGTTAACAATTAATTTTTAAGTTAGTGCGATTTTAATGAGGGACGCTTTTCATTATTTGGTGAGTGAAGGATTGAAAGGGGGAGGGAAATGGGTAGACAATCTGGACTACAAAGCAAAGATTTCTGACTGAGTTGATCAAACGCAAATATTTAGGACTGACTTGGCAGGTGAAGTGGATGGTCTACCTATATATATATAGTTTGTTACAGTCACCCCCGATAAATAGTGATTTTCCGGGAAAATTTGCTCGACGGTCAAAATCTGCAATTACCGGGACTCGATTTTAAACGTGCAGGCACACGTTTCCTAATAATTCTCATACTCCGGGAATTAATATGAGGTCCATTCTATGGGATTTCACATTTTTATAAGGTTCCGTGAAT
>JBBYHH010574291.1:0-10721 GCA_038382905.1 Daphne laureola
TGAATGGAAGGGAGAGAGAATGGTTATCACAAAGCTAGTCAACAAACACATCCCTTAAATCACTCAACCACCACTTATAAGTTTGTACCCTACCCTATATTATATTAATCTATGGTCAATTCCTATAATACCTACTAACTTTCCCAAATCCCATTAAAAATCAACAGCCCTCAACTAGTTAGGATTAGTGCACATTTTCCCCCAATTTTCCAAAATTACCATTTTACCCTCTGAAAGCAATTTTTCGCAAAATGTCCTGGGACTCCCAAATCATTATAAAATGTTAAAATCCCACAGAATGGGCTCCAAATAACTTCTCTAGACATAGATTTCATTCATAATCATTTATATTACACATCATAATTTGTCCTGTTAATTATACAAATTCAATTTATGGGTAAAATACATCAGAAATTAACCAAGCGCCCGAGGTGCGTGTAACAGGCGATGTTCGGCTGCGACAGAGGTGCAACATATTCATCATTGGATGAAAATGCCTCAGCCACCAGTTGTATTTATGGAAATTCCACTGAAGGTTTTCAACATATGATAGGGTTTTGGGTGCATCTGGGCCTGCGCATGGGCTGTTGTTTGGGTTTATTGCGAGTTGGGTTGGGCCTGGCTTGCTAAGGAACCCACCAACTTAGCCGACCTCATATGGAGTTAGTGTTGGACTTCAGGCCACTGGGCCAGACTAGCTTGCGCTGTGCCGGCCCAGCTGAGCCTGTTGCAGACGGTCGGCCTGGCTGTAGTGCGGCTTGGCTCAACCGAGCCGCTAGTGCCATCAGGAAATGCTTCACACCCCCCTGGACTTCAAGTTTTGGTTATTTTGACCCCAAAAGTTTTTTTTTTAACAGAATTTGTTAGGGACTACTACAATAATTTATGGAAAGTCCAATTTTTTCCTAAAATATTTAAATTGGTTTATGTGCTTCCGTTTTCATCCGGATTCGTTAGGGACTAATTTCTAAAATATTAGATGGCCTTGGAATTTTCTAAAATTGTTCAGTTTGGTCCCTGAGCTTTTGTTTTTAGATAAACTTATCAAGAACTAGTTCTGTAAATATTAGATTGTCCCAAAACTTTCTAAACTTATACAATTTGGTCCCTAAGCTTTTGGTTTTGGACAAATTTGTCAGGGATTAGTTTTTTAAATATTAGATGGTCCTGAAACTTTCTAAAATTTTACAGTTTGGTCCTTCAGTTTTTTTTATAGACAAATTCATCAGGGACTGTTTTGTAAATCTTAGAAAGGTGCCGAAACTTTATGAAGTTGTACAATTTGGTCCCAGAACTTCTATTTTTACATAGATTTGTCTAGGACTAGTTTTCTAAACAACAGAAAGCCTCAAAACTTTTTGCTAAAGTACAGATTGGTCCCTGGATTGCTATTTTGTAAAGTTTGAGCCAGGGATTGATGATGTACTGTAAAAAAGAGTCCTGGAACTTTTTGGTGATGTTTGGAATGGTCCTTGAATTAATGTTTTGTTCTGTTTCGTCAAAGATAGATTCTAAATATCTAAGAAAGATCTTTAAAGGTTTTGTTTTGCTCAAATTGAACCCATTTTTTTGTAAAGACATTAAAATGAACCAAAGTTTGTTTAAATGGGATTTTATAATTCCTGGTTAGATGTTTGATGCATGTTACATGGTTATAGTCTTGGTTCAATGTTATATTTTGGTTAATACAACCTGCGCGTCATGCCTTCTCTTAATTTCTCATTATACATTCTCTTCTCACTTAATCCCCTCGAACATAACTCAAGGTCTCTTAATTAAAGTTGTAATTAATTGTAATCATGAGGGCAAGGATAAGGAAGGAAAAAAGTGCAACAAGCCGAAGGAAGGATGACTTGGACCAGTGGATGCTAGAGAGTAAGAGACTTAGGGTAGTCTTTTTATTTCTAGGTCTTTAAAGTATCTGAAGGCTCGAGATACTTTAGTTTGGACTATAACCATTGTACGATATATTTTACGCGATAGTAAGCATGCTAGGTTGATTGAATGTATGTATATGAGATGCATTTTAATCAACCGAAGAAACTTAAAATGGTGAGATGTAAATCTACAAATCCCTCAACATAATATCAACCTCATGGTCTTCCATTACCGGACATGTCAACTCTTTGATCATTGTGTGGTAGTTTTTCCCATAGCGAGGTTCCATACTTTAATCTTATTGGAAGGAGAGTACTCTGTGATGGGTCGGGCTTGACCATTCATCCAACATGATTGGTAGATTACACCATAATGAGGTGTTGAACTGTAACTTCACTTAATGATCCAAGAGTTGCACATGGTGCAATTGGCAAGTTGGCCTACCTAAAGTTACTGTTATTCAAGAACTAGTCATAGTCGGTTTGAGTTGAACGAGGAACTTATGGATCTTGGCCCGCTAGAATACCTATGTTGTTTTGTATTTCGGGGTAATAGTGAGGGCTATTATCTTGAAGAAATTAGTGGGAGCCATTTAAAGAAAGTCCTTATATTCATTAAAGTGGTTAATTTAAAATATCATGATTCTTATCCTGGATGTTCACTTGTTATACAAATTTAAATCATTTCGATTAATCCTTAATGGAAGGATACAATTTATAATGAAAGAGAAAATATGAATCTATTAAAGTTGTAATCCCAGAAAGGGTTGCGGGCATATCTCCTAGAGTAGAGAGTGATGCATGAGATGCATCAAATATGACACTTAAATACTTGATGCTACATAGACTCTGGTGTTCCATCACGAGGCATGCCAAGCACTCGATCATTACATGGTAGTTTTCTCCATAGAGAGGTGCCATGCTTTAATCTTGTTAAAGGCCAGCGCTCAGTGATGGATTAGAGTTGACTATTGCACCAACATGATTAGTAGTTTAGAGACTGATTGAGTGGAAGTTAAGTGTGTAGTTTTCACCATTGAGAGGTGTTGCATTGTAACTTCACTCAGTGATCGAGCGGTCAATCAAATTCTCTTATGGGTTGTTTTGGAAAAAAACCTAAATGAGAAAAGTATAAAACATCAAGGTCATATTAAAATTGTTGGCAAACCATTACTCGATGGGATCGAGACATTGAAGGGAAGAAAGTCTTTCACTTCAATACTTTGTTATAGAACTTAACATTATACTTCCACATCTCGGGTATTTAATACTAGATGAAGATCAGACATTTGTAGAATATGTTGGATCTCAAGAGAAGTAAAATGATGGAATAGTAAAGTGAACCTACTCGGTAGGAATGATCCCTTTACCTACTGGATTTGTTCTAAGTATGGAAAAATCCAATCTATAACAAAATCACCCGGGAAGATCATAATGAATGCTCTGACCTATCTCTGGCATTATTGTTTACGCTGACTAACTGAGAAATACATTTCTGAAATCCATGAGGATGGAAGATAGGACTCATTTGATCTAGGATCTTATGAGATATGTGTTTCTTGTTTGGTGGGCAAGACAACTTATGTCCTTTTCTAGAAATAGAAGAATGACATAAATATGGCTATTTGGATTCTTGCATGAAAGTGTATGAAGGTCAAGAGACACTCTAGCCAAGAGATATACTACTAGTACTTCATCTACTGATGAGATCAGTTGACTTTGATTGAAGGTGTAAGATACTAAAACCATGTGTTCTATGACAATTAGTGGGAGTGTGACATTAAGTCACAACTTGCTCCATCTAGAATACCATAGTTGAATGGTATGTCTGAGAGGAGTGATTAGACTATGTGAGACATGGTTCAATCTATGATTGATCAAATTGATCTTCTAAAACTTTTAGGATATATTTTAAGACATCATCATTTCACTAGACTGGTTTCTGTCTAGTTGGTTCAATGGACACCATACAAAAGAGTTATGGGTTGGGTGATGTCCCAATTTGTCTAGTTATGAAGATTTGAGGTTGTGAGGCTTAGGTCGAAGTGTTATTTGACAATGCTTAAATCTAGATCTCATAAATATCTTTTGTTGGGTATTCTAATGAGATTAGAGATACCGCTTCTACAATCTCACCGAGTAGATAAAGTTCATGGCTCGGACTAACTTCATTTTGGGAGATAATTTCTTTCCAAAAGAGTTAGTGGGAGGATAGTAGAACTCGAAGAAATTCGAGAACAACAAAAGTATATTGAACCAATAGATGGAACATGAACGGACTCCACTAGAGGTAGTGGGAGGAATGTATGTTCATGTAGCACAATGTCCATATAGATCTGGTAGGACTCCAAACAAGTCAAAGAAATGCTACTAAGATGCTATATATGGACTGAACTTCTGAGAAGTGGCCAGTGGCAATAAAATCAGTGATGGATTCCATGTATGATAATCAAGTTGAAACTTGGTTGATCTACCTGAAAGGGGTAATGCCTTTAAGGTGCAATTGAGTCTTCAAGAGGAAGACTTGCATGGATGGTAACCTGGTTACCTGTAATGGATGATTAGTTGGTAGAAGGTTTTAAGGGTGAAACTTTTTCACTAGTTGTCATGATTACATCCATCAAAGTGATTTATGTCATAGTCGTATACCATGATTATGAGTTTTGATAGATGGATATGAGAAACACTAGCTGGTTATCTCAATCCGGATAAATGTTCATTAGGTATGCTAGTTGCTAAGATCCAAGAAAGGATTGAAGCAATATTCTAGGAAGTGGGAATCTTCATTTTAAGGAAATAACCAGAAATGGTTGATTACCATAGTTATGAAAATAGACCTTGTGGCTACAGTTGAGTCAGTTGGAGCGCTTTTGGTCATTATGATGCTATAGTGCAGTCAGAAGTGAAACACCTATGCTTGGATCCATAAAGGATCAGTTAAGGAAATTTTCTCGATCATCATTTAGGCAGAAACCTCCTATGACGTTAGGAATCATGATCTATAGTGTTAGATCAGAGGTGATGGTTTTACCTAAATGAGAGTATACATAAGAATACAGGTATACAATGCCATGTGGTTAGCACTTGGGTCTATAATGTATGTCATGTTGTGTATTCACCACAAAGTCTTGTATGTTTGAAACATGACAAACTAATATTCAGATTTTGGTAATAATACCAAATAGAGCTGAAGAACATCCTAAGATTCTTGAGAAAGACTTATGATGCATCTTTGGTCTATATAAACAGAGATTCGCTAATGTAAAATGAGTTAAATTTAAGCTAAGCTTCTAATATGGATAATAATCTTAATTATGATATAAATTACAATGATACTGTAAGTTTGGAAGGATTCCATATGAGAGGTCGTGGTCATATCTACAACATTATTATAAGTTCATTAATGTCTCTAATGTTTGGGTTTAGGTCGTTTGATAAAAGAAGTTCCTTATAGATCTTGGCTTTGTGCCAAGGGTAGTTTGACCCGATAGAAATCTATTGTGAGAACAATAGAGTAATTGCTCAAGTAAAGGGATTTCAATCTCACCAGTCATTCATTAAATCCTCAATTGACATTGAGAGAGATGATTTGAATATTCATGGGATGGACATGGACATCATAACTACTGACCCTCTAACAGAGTCTCAACGCAGCAAAAGCATAGGGGCCGTGAGAGTCCAATGGTACTAGTTACATGGATGATCGGCTTTAGTGCAAGTGGGAGTCTGTAGGAGTAGTGCCCAGAATCCAATCTGCGGTGATGTAGTTTTTGGACATGAATCATGTTATTTATGTAGTTCGATTATTGTGTTAGTTTGGATTTATGCATTAATCAAATAACACAATATATCAATCCTGTAATATATTGATATTCCTAAATGTCCCTAGTCAATGTGTTATAATGAACATGGGTTACTATAACACCCTTAAGACAAGCATAAGGGAAGATTCACATAGGTGTGGTGAAGGCTTACTTATGGATACATAGAAGAGTAACTATGTATTGGAGCGACCGTATTGAGAGCATTATGGGATTATGGTGTAAACATCATAAGTGTCTCTCAGGGATCATAGTACGCGTAGTCCTTCGACTTGAGGTTATAAAGATCTGCTCATGTGAGTGACATGCTTTGATTCTATGCTCTATCTTTTTCTTGACCGAGGGAGTGTGCTAGTTTCATGTGTGTGACAATATCATGGAATATGACTGTCATGAACCAAGATGAGATTCTTCACTCCCTCACCACGGGAGAGTATTATCATGCGCAAGATTGAACTGTAATGAGAATGCACAAGATCCGCATCTCGTGTCAATCTGAGAGTCTGAATGAAGAGACATATCATGTACACCGTATGATCATATCGATAGGTAAAGTTTCTGTCGTGTTTAAATGGATTCTTTATTACTTGGGTAACAGTGATATGTTGCTAGATACCGCTCACTGTCGGTAATTATGAGTGAGACATCATAATTATTTCCAACATAATAAGAACCTACAGGGTCACATGCTCAATGAGTGTATTATGGAGTATTTTATCAAGAGACGAAAGTTTGGTGACTTAAGTGTCAGCTTTGTAAAAGATGGATATTTAAGTGACATGAGGAAACATGGCTAGGGACTAGGGCTGTAATTAAGCCAAAATTTTGGCCCAATCAAGCCCTAGCAGCCCATGCATGATGCGCATAAGTGCTCTCCCTCTGAGCCTGAATTGATACATAATTTCCAATTAATTTGTTTAGTTTGGAACTAAACAAATAACATAAAAATTGAGAAAACTCTCTGGGATTTTTCTATCTGTCTCTGCTGCTCTGTTCTTCAAGAAAATTATTGCTAGAACAACAAAAGAAGAACATGGACTCCGTGGTTGCTCATGCATGGATACCGTAGAGGATCTGTACATTCAGATATTCTGGAAAAATGTTGGTCAGGACATTTTCAGGTAATCTCTTGAATAATTAATTATACTGTTTCAGGTTGTACATGGATCCTGGAAGGGTTTTATTTTTCCGCTATGTTATTTGATACTAAAAACCCTTACAGTAGGGAGCCTGATGTATGCTCAGGTATGCACCAGACCGGACATCGCATTTGCAGTAGGTCTCCTAGGAAGATATTTGTCAAATCCTGAGAATGACCATTAGGTTGCTACAAAGAAAGTTTTGAGGTATTTAAAGGGAACCAAGGACTATGTGTTGGCCTTTAAAATGGTTGAGAACCTTGAGCTAGTTGGCTATACGGATTCAGACTATGCCGGCTGCAACGATGATCAGAAATCCACATCAGGATACATTTTCATGTTAGCAAGTGGTGCAGTATCATGGAAAAGTGTCAAACATACACTTGTGACCTCTTCTACCATGCATGTGGAGTATGTAGCGTGTTTTAAAGCTTCAACGCAGGCCGCATGGTTGAGAAATCTCATTACTGAGATGTCAATAGTTGATTCCATTGTTAAGCCCATTCGGTTGTATTGCGACAATCTTGCAGCTGTGTTATTTTGCAAGAATAATAAAAACATTTCTGGGGCTAAGCACTTAAAGATCAAATATTTGACAGTCAATGAGCAAGTCAGAAAGGGTGAAGTTAAGATAGAGCACATTGGGACTGAATATATGGTAGCTGATCCCTTAACCAAGGGACTTCGCTCTGAAAGTTTTAGGAGCCATGTTTACTAGTATGGGATTAGTAGAGTCCTTTAATGTACTTGGTTAGTGGGAGTCTTGTCTAGTTACTCTATCATTTCATTTTGATACACTTTGTTTTGTGTATTTATATACATATTATAATGAATGATGTTATTCAGTCATAAATTTTATTCATTACAATAAGTTGTTAAAGTCTTAAGATGAGTGTCAATCTTAAGCAAAGGCCTGAGGCATTATATGTGGGCCTTGTGGTTGTATGTCTTCTGTGACACATACATGTCATCTCGAGATGCATGCACGTTTATACACATACACGCTCAGATGAGCAATAAAGGATTTCTCTAGTGTGTATGTGCCATTGAAGGGGAGAAATCAAAGAGATCGACAAGTGAACAATAGTTGAATTAGATCATAAAGTTGATCTTGTTGTTGCTTTCCACACTTTCACATCATGTTCATGTCGATAGGGTGCATTGATAGTGTGACCGTGGAAAGGGCTGCATTCTTGATTAATGTAGTTTCTGTCATGATCCTCCGTTGAGAACCTTATTAGACGGAATGGTATCTAGAGTTATTTTATGACCAATTATTTTCAAAGTGTGCGCATAAAGTTTTAAATATTCTTAATCCGATAAAATCGTTTTGTTTTCAAAACGATGTCATTTTCAAAATTGTTGACAATTAATATGCCCAAGTAGGAGAATGTTATAATTTTTCATATGTGACCTACATTAATTGTCTAATTTGTCTAATCGAATTAAGGATTAAATTGGTCAAATGAATCATACAGAGAGGCTCATATAGTAATTGATCTAATTGTGGGCCTGTAACTCCAATTTGATAAAAGATGTGGATTTATTAAGTGTGGGCCATAGAGTCCATGGGCCGTTGATGGGTAGGCCCATGAACACTCTATATAAAGAGTGTTAGGTTCCTCTCTTAGCCATAATGTCATTAGGGAAAAAAAATTCTCCACAGAGAAAAAGTTCTCCATCCATTCGGAGTGTTGACTATTGGAATAAGGGAGAAGACTAAACTTCATCATTCTTGATTCTGATGCGTTATCGATGGAGCCTAAATCAGGTTATATTTTTGTTTATTCCATGTTAATTGTGTTCTATGCTCTCATGTATGATCTTGTGGCTATTGAATTAAAATTAACATTCAAAGCCTAAAATCTTTGAGTCTAAAACATTTAACAATGTATATCTCCTACTTAAGGCATCCGTAACAATATTGTCCTTTCCTTTCTTAAATTTAATTAAGTATGGAAATGACTCAATAAGCTCAACCCATTTAGCATGCCTTTTGTTCAACTTCCCTTGTCCTTGCAAATATTTAAGTGAGTAATGATCGGTATGAATGATGAATTCTTTAGGAAGAAGATAGTGTGACCAAACCTCCAAACTTATTGTTTAAGAAAAACTCCTATTCCTATTCCACTTGCATAAGTAGAAAAGTTAAGGGATGTACCACTAAGTTTTTCACTAAAGTAGGTAATAGGTTTACCTTATTATTTAAGAACAAGTCCTATTCCTATTCCACTTCCATCACACTCAAGTTCGATAGTCTTACCAAAACCGGGAAGGGATAGAGAGAGAGATGTGCTTAGCCTTTCTTTGAGTGTATCAAAGGCTTTTTTATGAGATGACGTCCACTTGAATGAAACTTCATTTTTGACCAATTCATTGTGAGGAGCAGCAATGGTAGAAAAAGCTTTCACAAACCTTCGATAAAAGCTTGCTAATCCATGAAATGATAGAACTTCAGTGGCACTTTTGGGAACTAGCCATTCCACTATTGCCTTCACTTTCGATTCATCTACACTTAATCCATGTTCACTTACAACATAACTAAGAAAGACAACTTGGTTAGTAGCAAAAACATATTTCTTCAAATTGGCATACAATTTTTCGCATCTAAGTGTAGAAAATAACAACCTCAAATGTTTAACATGCTCTTCTTTTGTTTTTCTATATACTAAGATATCATTAAATTATACAACAACAAATTTTCCAATGAAATATTTTAGAACATTATTTATCAACCTCATGAAAGTACTTGGCATATTAGATAAGCCTTATGGAAGAACAAGCCATTCATATAAACCAAGTTTAGTTTTGAAAGATGTTTTCCATTTATCACCTTGTTTTGGAGATACCCACTTTTAAGATCAACTTTTGAAAATATTTTTGAACCACATAATTCATCAAGCATATCATCCAAATGAGGGATTGAATGTCTATACTTTACAGTGATCTTATTGATGGGGTAGCAATCCATACACATTCTCCATGTTCCATCACTCTTAGGAATTAAGAGGACCGACACATCACATGGAGATAAACTTTCTCTGATGTTCCCTTTTTGAAACAATTCTTCAACTTGTTTATGAATCTCCTTTGATTCTTCCGGATTGGTTTTATAGTGAGGGTGGTTGGGCAATGAAGCTCCATGTACCAAAACAATTTGATCGTCAGTACCTCTAAATGGAGGTAGTCCACTTGGTTCCTCAAATAGATCCTGAAAATCATTGATCAAAGAAGATAAAAAATCAGGAATTTCTTCCTATTTTTCAATGGTCAGAAGAAAAGTGTTAGGAATAAACAAGTAACATGGCTTGTTACTCAACAAAGCCTTTTTCACATCTCTAACTTTGTCCATGGAAATTAAACACCTGTTTTCTCTCCAACTTACTTTTTCCACTCAAATCACTCTTGCACTCTTTAGTATCTTGCAAAACCACTTGGGTTTACTTTTTCTTTTCATTTTTATCCTCACACTTACCTTCCTTCCTCTCAGCCTCACGCTGAAGGTGGAGTTGATCTTGGTTGGCTTTTTGTGGGGATAAAGCGAGGAGAGTGTGCTGTCGGCTTTTGTGGGAAATGATGTACTTGTTGGAGTCACCGAGATGAGTGGCTTACCTGTCAAACTACCAAGGCCTTCCAAGAAGAACATGGGCTACATTCATCTTGGTCACAACATCACATAAAACTTCATCTTCACATTTATCAATCTTAATTGGCACAACATCTTGGGACAACACTTTAACAACTGAATTTTCATCCATCCATTGAAGAACATATAGAGATGGATGTTTGTGAGTAGTGTGACCTAAATTGTTCACCATGTAAGAACTAGCCACGTTAGTACATGAACTACTATCAATGATAAGAGAATAAAGTTTACCATCAAC
>JBBYHH010574402.1:0-19154 GCA_038382905.1 Daphne laureola
TGAATATGATTCTTTTTTATAGTTTTTATTTTGAAAAACATACCTTTAAAATTGTTCATTTTTTCTAAAATATTTATACTTGAGTTTCTCAAAAATAGTGTAGTTGCAAAAAATTATGTTCAAATTTGAGCCGATTGGTAAAGGTTATAGCCTACAGAATTTTTGAAGAAAAGTGTAACGCAATTGAAATTTAAAAACCTATTTATGAAAAATGTTTAGAGAGAAATATTAATATGATTCATTTTTTTTTATAGTTTTTATTTGAAAAACACACATTTAAAATTGTGCATTTTGCCTAACACATTTATAGTATAATTTCTTAAAAGTTGTGTAGTTACCAATATTATGTTCAAATTTGAGTCAATGGGCAAAGGTAAACCCGCATAATTTTAGAAAAAATGTGCAATGTACAAGAAATTTAAATTAATATTTATGAAAAATATTTAGAGAGAAATATTAATATGATTTATTTTTTATAGTTTTTATTTAAAAAATACACCTTTCAAATTGTCAACTTTGCCGAAATTATTTTATATGAGAATTTCTAAAAAATAGTGTAGCTGTAAATATTATGTGCAAGTTTCAGCCGATGGACAAAGGCTATAGTCTACAGAATATTTGGAAAAAAGTGTAATGTTTGAAATTTAAATTAATATTTATGAAAAACATTTTGAGAAAAGTATTGAATATGATTCATTTTTATAGTTTTTATTTTGAAAAACATACCTTTAAAATTATTCATTTTTCCTAAAATATTTATACTAGAGTTTCTCAAAAGTAGTGTGGTTGCCAAAAATTATGTTCAAATTTGAGCCGATGGGTAAAGGTTATAGCCTATAGAATTTTTGAAGAAAAGTGTAATACAATTGAAATTTAAAAAACTATTTATGAAAAATGTTTAGAGAGAAATATTAATATGATTTATTTTTGTATATAGTTTTTAATCGAAAAACACACATTTAAAATTGTGCATTTTTGGTAACACATTTATTGTAAAATTTCTAAAAAGTTGTGTAGTTACTAATATTATGTTCAAATTTGAGTCGAAGGGTAAAAACAACAACCTACAGAATTTTAGAAAATAGTGTGTAATGCACAAGAAATTTAAATTAATATTTATGAAAAATATTTAGAGAGAAATAATAATATGATTCATTTTTTAAAGTTTTTATTTTAAAAACACACCTTTAAAATTGTCAACTTTGCCGAAACTATTTATATTACAATTTCTAAAAAGTAGTGTAGGTGTCAATATTATGTGCAAGTTTGAACCGATTGATAAAGGCTATAGCCTACAAACGTTTTGGAAAAAATTCTAATGTGTCAAATTTAAATTAATATTTATGAAAAATATTTAGCGAGAAGTATTGATATGATTCTTTTTTATAGTTTTTATTTTGAAAAACATACCTTTAAAATTATCCATTTTAAAAAAAAAATATTTATACTAGAGTTTCTCAAAAGTAGTGAAGTTGCCAAAAATTATGTTCAAATTTGAGCCAATGGGTGAAGGTTATAACGTACAGAATTTTTGAAGAAAAGTATAACGTAATTGAAATTTAAAAAACTATTAATGAAAAATGTTCAGAGAGAAATATTAATATGATTCATTTTTTATAGTTTTTAATCAAAAAACACACCTTTAAAATTTTTCATTTTGCCTAACATATTTGTAGTAAAATTTTTAAAAAAATTTGTAGTTATCAATATTATATTCAAATTTGAGTCGATGAAAAAATGCTACAGAATTTTAGAAAAAATATCTAATGCACAAGAAATTTAAATAGTGCAAGAAAAACTCCAACCTGCCATTCGCTCTGGCCGGCGACACTCCGTTTCAAACATCCGTCTCTGCCTTCAACAGCCATGACGTAGTCTCCAGCCGCTCACCCTAGACAACCACTGCGGCACTGCCCCCAATTAATCCAAGTCTTTTGCGCTCCAATCCAGCCACCGCCGCTTCAATCGGATCGCCACCACCGGATTAATGACGATACCTCCTACCAGCTAACCCACCAAAAAACAAGAAGGTCAGTGATTGTTTTCTTTCAGGCATTTTCACAAACACCTTCTGAACGGACTCACTAGTGCAGGTGCGACTACTTCGATCTTCACAAGGAACTAATCCCCTGTAAGCAAGCATGGTCATGGCAGAAGAGAATCGTCCAAGAGAACAAAGATTTAATTTAGAGAACTTGGGATTGCGTAGACACTTTGATTGTTCTTCAACATCAACCGAATCTGCATTTTCATGTCGTTTCATCTGCATTTTCATGCTCTTGAAGTAGTGATTCATGTTGTTTCATCTCCATTTTCAATCGAAGCTTCACGGATTGACAAATCTGTTACTTTTTCCAAATTACGAATCTGTTACTTTGAGCTCCTCCGCTTCGGAAACGAGGATCAAGCCCACTCCCGTCGTCAAGCCCAGCCTTGCCGCCAAGGCCTGCGAGCCTCATGCCACCATCTCCGCTCTCCTCGCTGAAGCGGATGAGGGTGACGACGACGACAACGGCTTTCAAATCTGGACACACCGATCCGGTGCCCTCTGACCGCCAATTTGAGTTTTTCTTCTCTCATTTTCTTCCTCTCTCTCAATTCCTCACCATCCAAGGTACGTAAATCTACCATTTTTTTCAAGTTTTTCGCAAGAATCAAGGATGAACATTCTGTATCGAACAAAAATTTAAAAACATTCTAAAAGGAAAGCGGAAGGAGTAGTTTTCTATAATGTCATTTACTTAATATTTATCTTTCCACTAAAATATGTTAGAAGTATAACCCACAACGAAATGCGGACAAAAGATCTAGTTGATATTATTTGTGATACGGTCTTAAAATCAGATGCAAATCAATCTCCAACCTTTTTTTTATAATACTAATACCCATCAATCTCACAAAATATGATACATTTGACAGTTATAGGCAAGAAGATTTGAGAGTACGAAAGTAATATCCGAACAATAACACTGGATTTTGGATCCATATCACCATCAGTCAGCTATCCAAGGGAGATATCATTAAATTACATCTATACAAATTGTCAACCTGCCATCAGAACCGAACATGATTTTCAACCGTTTCCAAAAACGATTCTTAACAATTAAGATTGCTACAGCGTACTAAGGATGTATGTTTATGCTAACATACAACTGAGCAGTCACCACAGTCCGCGGCACCCAATGACTCAGTACCTATAACTGCTGTACCCTCCCAACCCAGATGAACCATACCCTCCCATCTCTGATGATCCATAGGCTCCCAGATGAGATGCATATGCCGACGACGAGTATGTTGTCTCCGGCAATTGTGAATATGAATTTAAATCTGACTCTACCTTGCTGTACATACTTGGCGTTGGTTCCTTGTGACGGCTAACAAACTCCTGCATGTAGAAATTACAAACGCATTAGCAGTTAGGGGAATATCAGACAAAAACACATGATTGATTATTCACACAACTGAACAGAGGCCTTCCTGAGAAACAAAGTAAATATTCACACCTGAATCAACTGTTCAGCCATCTGAACCTGTGAACTGCTACCTTTAATTTCTACGGTGATCTCATCTGGTAAAGCTCCACTCTCTTGAATCGTCAGGATCGCTCTGCTTGTGCGGCGTATATAACCTATATTTGATCCACCAACACCGATAATATCCTCTGCATATGATAATGGTACTTGCATCATCTTTGTCACCTGAAACATGAACCGAAAAGTCATGACTAGTCACAACAATGAACCAGTCCAAACTACAAGATCACAGATCACAAGCCCCTATGAAACGTCAGCAGATGAAGCCCTAGGAAATTACACTAGCATATCAAACAGAGTACACAGATAAATCTGAATCACTACTAGCTGCAACAACAAAATCAGCACAATTACGACAAACCTGAGTCACTATAGGCGCGGATGAACGGCTAAGTCCAGATGAATGTACGCTGCTCAGTCCATGATCATGTGTATAAATAGGTAAACCTGGGGGTTGCAATTTGGCCTCTAGATGAGTTTCACGCTCCGATAATGGGTCCCGCTTCAATGATAGCGAATAATCCGATACACTAATTTGATGAGGGGCAGCATGGAAAGAAGGCTGGGTTTGTTCAGTTCGAACATCCACAGGTCGCTCTTGTGAGATTTTCTCATTGAACTGCAACAAGATATCATATTAGTTCCTGACTCATGAAACATGTCAAAACAAAATATATTTGGGGCGAAACACCTACGTTCTTCTCAAAAACAGGAATGACACTATGATCAACCAAAAACTTTCTTAATTGTCCCAATACAGCTTCAAGAGCACTGAGAACCTTCAATGCCTCCCCATGAACCTCCACGATCCGTTCATCTGAGGCAGCATAGGCAGGCAACTCCTCTGACACAGGATCACAAACAGAAGAAATAATCAGCAGTCTAAAATAAATAAATAAATAAAAAAAAAAGGCTACTCACTTGAACCTTCAGCCTTACAACTGAAAAGCAACCCTTAGTAAGTTTTTCAAGACTAAGATATTCTGCATCCTTCCTTGTAGCTAACACTTTGCTGATATATTAGGAATAGTGGGAAAGAACACTATTCACTTGAAAAGAAATAATCAGCAGTTTAAAATTAAGCAACCCTGAGTAAGTTTTTCAAGACTAAGATATTCTGCATCCTTCTTTGTAGCTAGCACTTCACTGATAAATTAGGAATAGTGGGAAAGAACACTTCATTACCACAAAAAGGATTTTAATGGCCCATTTCTCTAGATATCAGATTCCGCATCACCTAACAAAACTAGTGCACTCTGGCAAACAATCCTATTCACCGATTGTATGCACACACCCATTAACCAGAAAAGCACTTGCACATTTTGGATTCTTTAAAGAGTGCTTGAAATAAGCATTAAAGGCTAAAATTCAGTTTTTCTACGTCGTGATTGCTTCTTCAATTTTCCAATTCTAAAAAATACCATTGGATAGCATTTTAACCTCTAACACTGTTCCCAAACAGACCCTTTATCTCTCCCAATATGTTTTAGACTGACGCACTCCAGGAACTCACATCCACTGAGAAGACAGCATCACCATCATCATCATCATCATCATCATCATACACCTTAATCTAAACTATGTAGGTAATAGTAGCATGAAGTTTATAGTGTCAATTAATTATCCATAAATACTAGACATTACAAATTTATACAAAAAGCATAGACAGTATTATACCAGATGCCCTTCGGTCGCAACTTTCTTAAAAAGGAATAATGAGATACAACAAAACCATCATCATAATTTTTCACTTTCATGGAAAATATCATGAAATGGTGATGAGTTGAGATAGTTAATATAGTAATGTCCCATTACCAGATTCATACTCTATTATAAAATCAACATGCATATCATGCAACATCAATAGAAGTGTGATGTGTGTGTGTGTCTGTAAAAAAAATGACAAATGTAGTGAAAAATGCACAACCAGGCAAGCTTTTACTCAGAAAACCTACCAAGTATTTTTTTTCTTTTCTTTTTGGGTACATCAATATAAGTAACTACTTGCTCATTAGATTGGACATATAATGCTACCACATATTAAAGCATACCTTCAGGTAAAACTCGAACTGAAGCACTAGTTGTCTCCTGGATCGATTTAATGGTTGACCCTTGCTTTCCAATCAAATTAATTGCCTGGGAAGAAGCTACTAGTAACCTGAGAGAACAGAACGCAGCCCCGGAAACTGCTGAATTTCCTTCACTCTCGGTTACAGATAGACCAGAAACACGTTTGAACACTCTTATAGCAGCATCTATTGCAGGTGGAAGTGGTGATTCTGGTTCCTCTTTCCCAGATATAAGAACCTACGTGCCCAGAAGATCTGAATATGAGTTAACCTGAGAGATAGAGTTAGACGTATGATGCAGTAAAGGTTACAAAAACCCATACACAATTATCTTCAAACATTAAATTGAAGTGCGTCACCATGTGAAAACTAGACAGAAACAATGACAAGATAGAACCCTATTCATATCCGGAAAAAGCTTTAGATGTTTCACAATCCATTCATTCACCACAAACTACGAGAGCCACCAACAGCTGGAAGCCTAGAACTGCACTGTGAGTGTTGGATATGTTTAGATAAGTGAGCCCTAATTCAAATGCATGATATATGAGTACACCATGAGAAATATCAAATCATACACAAGTGAACAATTCGGGTATGTTCAGTTAGTAACTCTAAAAAGGCTAATGATGTTTATGTTGCATCTCATCAAAACCCTATTTCAGCTCTGAGCACGTCAGAATCGTTTTCCTCCAGGAGGATCTGTTAAATGCATGTTTATTAAGCCGCGAGTTCTGCGGTTATGATTACTTGTATTGGTCAAAACTGCAGAGTGTCTGTGCAAGTTCACATGATCTACATCTGAACCAGCATCCACTCAAATCATAAGTACATAGTGGTTATGTCAACTTCCACTGAGCAACTTACAGAGCACCAGAGGACTCAATTCATGGCAGCAAAAATAAACGGCGATTAGGCCCTATGATGTAGAGCTATACTTCCATTCACATCCCTTAGTCTATGCACAAAACACTGGTCCAAACTATGTTTCAATCGATCAAACACTATAAAGCTCAACGCCTCAACCCCTAATATAATTTGTACTATGAAATTTCAGTCAGCAGTTGAGTACTTAACAGACCAAAGGAGGTCAGGAAGAAAAGAGGAAAAAAACAACAACTAACCACTCGATCAGTTGTTCCGGAAGGAGCTTCGAGAATCCGAATGCGAGCTCGCGTTTCATCGCACATCTTTTTGACGAGCTCTCCCTTGCGACCAATGATGCTCCCCACCTTGGTTACCGCGACAATCAGTCTAAAGACGCTAAAACCGGGCCAACCAGGCCACTTCTCCGGCGCCAACGCCTTCTGCTCCGTATTTGAAGCCTCCTTTGCATCTTCGTTCTCCCTAATCGCTTCCGTCTGAGAAGAAAATTGAGCCATCGCCAAAGAATTCGCAGGATCGTTCACCGGCTGCTCCGCCATACCTGCGGCGGCCGATGCCCCATTGCTAGAAGCCATGCCTAGGGAGGAAGTTTAGGATTGAGATTGGAAAGGAACGACTCAAGCAGAAATGATTAGGGCAACTGAGCAAGAGCAAATTTTCCTGTGACGCTACTGAAAACATAGAGCGGGCTTTTGTTGGGCCTGAGTGCCTGACGCCTGCGATATCTAAACCCACTTCCAAAGTTTAGTCCAACGCACTCTTCTAAAGACCACATGTCGAAGTGAGTGATTTACTACTTTTGTTTTTGTTTCTCTGAAGAGAATAACTTTCGTTCTATATCTAGCGGTTATTGCTGAGGACTATCAAAGAAGAGGCACTCATCCCTAATGACGCAAATATAGAACAAAAAGCTCTAATCAATAATGAGCAAAACTAGAATTAGATAACATGCCAATTATAAGCCAAAAATCTAGAAAGAAAAGTAGCAAGAAAAAATAAACTAGCAAGCGCCTAAAATTAGGGAGACACAACAATACTGTAGAGAGAAACATGAACCGAATGAGGATATGATACATCATGTGAAGATCTGATGCTAAACTTCTACTACGTAGCCAAAAAGTTTCATAAAGGCTATTGTTTGCAACATTCTCAATCGATACGGAAGCAAACATCCACCACCCAAATCGTACGTAACATACAAGTTTGATAACGTTTATCTCCTGCAGAAGTACCTGGGTAGAAAATAAAGAACCAAAACTACACATCCCTATATAACATCCACAACCAGAAAACGCACTGCTTTACAAACACCGGACCCAAGCCAATTCACCGTACTGAGTGCACATGAAAGGCTCAAGACCCCACGTACTCAGAACATCACCGATCACTGCTCTAGGTAAGGTGAGCAATTGCTTGACCCTACCGAACTCAACTCCTGCCCGGCCTGCTCGTTTAAACAGAATTTGAGCATTTTTTGTGTGTGATTAAAACACAATGGGGCGTTTAAGATCAACTCATGGGAGTTATGGTTAATTAATTCACTATGTAGTTTTTGTTAGGGTAACTTATAAATATCCCCCTTCAAGTTTATCTAAACCTGCAAGTACCCCCTCTTGGTTTTTTAAATCTTGCAAAAAATCCCTCCAGTTATCACTAAGCATGCAGATACCCCCGTGTCTTAAACGGACGTTTGTTTCCCCGTTAGTTTGTACCTGAGAAGACCAATTTACCACTAGGTGCAAAATTTCCCTCTCCTAGGTAGACAAAGTTTCCGTCTCAGTTGTGAGACAGGTATTTCGACACGAAAAAGAAAAAGACAACTCAAACCCAGAATTCGAAGAAACTGTCAGTAGTGATTTCATCTTGTTAAAGTCGAAATTCTTAGGGTTTGATTCTGACGGAGTTTCGAAGGTGCATCGTTTCCAAAAGTGGTCAACGAATTGGAGGTAGGTTTTCGAAACTCGTTACTCGTATCTCTGTTAGAGATTACGATCAGCCTCCTCGATCATCCGGCGGAGTGACTGAACCAGTCAGAAAGGGGTTGTCACGAACGAGGAAGAAGCAAAGATTAGAAGAGGGGATATCTAAAGTGACGCTGAGATCGGCATGGGAGGAGATTACATGCGCCCTGTTTCGAAGCGTCAAGCACCGCCATAATTTTGGTATCCCGAACCCGCAACGAGAATCATTTGAGCAACGCCGCATTGGGCTTCTTTAGTCCTAGCGATGGAGGGGCGGTTGGGGAAGTAACCGTCGTAGGTATATCGCCCGAAATTCACGGCGGCGTGATGGTGCGTGACCTCACCATGGCCAGATCTGGCGGAGACTATCGTGGGATGGCGTCTGCGACTTGATCCGACACAGCACCATCATCATATCTCCAGATCTGCTAACCAGGGATTTGGAGAGATGGGTATGGAAGGATTTGGCTGCTGATCGGCGGTACTGTTTGGGCCGTTCATCACACTCATTGTTGGATGTAGTAGTCGCCATCGCGTGTCGATAGAGATGGTGAGATTGACTTTGACGACCTGGTAAGGAAAGAAGAGGTACGGAAGTGAGATGGATAAGAGATCGAGAGAGAGTTACAGAGGGTTTAAATAGGTTGGGATGAATTTATTCAGGAACGTTGCCATTTCTGAGAAGAAGGTTGAAGGGTCGGGAATTGTAGAGGACTCTATTTCAGGGAAGAGGAAGGGTATTTTCGGGTTCACAGATAATTTTTTTGGTGGGTCCATCATAAAAATGGAATAATTGACGTTTCACTAACGATAGGATATTTGCAGGTTTAGAGATACTTTAAGGGGGTTTATTGCAGGATTTTGAAAATCAAAGGGAATAATTGCAAGTTTAGGTAAACCTGATGGGGTATTTGTAAGTTACCTTTTTTGTTAATTTTTTTTTATTAATCAATAAACTCACCTTGCTCTCCAAAAAAATTATAGGGTAAATTACAAAGACTCTCCCAAGGTTTAGTGAAATCTTCAGTATATCCCCTCTATTTAAAAAAATATGTAGTTACCCCCCTGAAGTTTGGTAAAAACTTCAGTTACCCCCTTGACTGTTTGTGGTGTTAGTTGACCTTAAAGATTTTAGTGGTAATTACACTAACTGACTCCAAAAGAGTTAAGGGATAGCCCGAACTCACCTGTGTCGTAGAGGCTTGGGTTCTCCTGCATTTATGCGGCCTGAGCTTGTCCGTGTCATGGCGATGATCATGCGACAACGATGGCCAGACATGGTGGCCGATTGGGGAGGGAGAAAGAAGAGAAACAAAATGTTAGGTTTAAAGTGTTAGAGTTAGAAATATTAGTGACAATAAGAGTAGTTAACCCTAAAATTCTTAAGGTCAACTAACACCATAAACAGTCAATAGGGATAACTGAAGATTTCACTAAATCTCATGAGGGTAACTGCATTTGTTTTGAAATAGAGGGAATAAACTAAAGATTTTACCAAACCTCAGGAGAAATTTTGTAATTTATCGAAAATTATATGCACACTCCATATTGCTCTTACGTACATCTTTGTTTTATCTATTATTATTATTATTATTATTATTATTATTATTATTATTATTATTATTATTATTATTATTATTATTATTATTATTATTCTTATTATTATTATTATTATGGATCTAACCACATGATCCGATTAATGTATCAATTTTTCATTATCGTTGTTGCTACTATTTTTAATTGATCTCATTTAAGTTGAACTCTGTTTAGTACTCCTCGGTCCCCTTTTAAATGCATTATTTTGATCGATATATAAATTAAAAATGTGTGTTGACTTAAAAATAAACAGGTAAAATTTGAATATAAGAAAAAAGTAGCTGGCAAAAGATTTGAATTTGCTAGTCACTAACGTTATCAAATAAGTAAACGTTATAAATTTTGTAATAATTACAAATTTGATCCTAAAGATTATAATTTGGGTAAATTACAAAAATCCCTTGAGATTTGGTGAAATCTTCAGGTTGCCTCATCTATTTAAAAAAAATATAAAATTACTCTCCTAAAATTTAGTGAAATCTTCAGTTATCCGTCTTGCATGTTTGTGGTGTTAGTTGACCTTAAGATTCTTTAGCTCCACTTCTTGAAGCTCCCCAAGACAAATGACAAAAGACCCTCAATAGATGATACTTTAGTAACTTTTAAGTTGAGAGAGGAAGAGCAAGGGGCAGTGCAATTTTTTTTAGAAATTGAACATCAATTTATATATTATATTGATCTAAGCTTTTATTAAAATGTGAAGGGGGAGGTGGACACAAATCTAGGTAGAAAGATAATTAATTTGTAAATTTTGAATAAAAAAAAGAGAGTTAGTTTGTTAGTTCTTAAATGTTTGGATTCAAATTGATTATTAGAACATTATTTTTTAATGAAACATGACGGAATATAACGGAATATTTCATTTGTTAACTGAGCGAGTGGTAAAGTCACCCCGAAATAAATTTTAATGACAAAAATCCTCTCACTTTAAATGTTAGTGGCAAATAAATGCTCAAAATTTATAGAGTGATAACATCGAACCACCACACAAACATCAGTGGCAAATTCGCACATTCTATCAAAGTAGTTTTTCCGAGTGGAAAAATAAAATAGGGAAAACAAAGTAAAATTTGTGTAAATTTTTTTTCTATAAAATGAAATATAACAATTTTTTTTTTAACAACTAAAAAATAATAAATAAAAATATATCAACTTTTAAGGGACAAAGAAAATACGAACTATTATTCAATTACAAAACCCGTGTTTGACGTTATTCGAAGAAGGGAAAGTTCATTATCATTCCCATTCATACGACCGGATATTTATAAGCAATTGTTTGTGTTATTAGAACAAAAGGAATTTCTGTTTTCATAAAAATTTCTTAAACACTCCTTTTGTACTAAAAGAATTGCTACATTTGTTTTTGTTACTTTATAGTATTTAGTCTATAGTTTTGTTGTATGAATGTTTAGATAATTAAAGTTAAATGATTAATGTGTGTGTTATTATTTGAAATCTATTTTTTTTTTCATTTTTCAAGTTTATAAATATTTGAATAACAAATTAAACTTTGAACCATAAAAATAAATTGTATCCTTTTTTAGAGTACATTGAATAGTATATCCAAAGAATTAAATGATGCAAAAAACCTAACAAGAAATTCGTCGGAAGATACTACAAAATAATAGTGTTAGAAGTTGGAAGAAAGACTTGTGCAGCACTAATTCGGACAGGTAATTGGCTAAAATATGTCGTATTGACCAAGACAAGGTAATCTTCCTAAATTCATTGAGCATGTGAAATTGATGGTGACGGTTAGGAGTAAATTTGTGGGATTTGAATTGAAGTGTCCTATACGAAAAACCAACAAAGACAGTAACCACTATCTTATTCATCATGATTTTTTTTTTTTAAAAAAAAAAAAAATGACTTTTATTCTAAATGAGTTGGTAAAAATTAAAAACTAATAAACATGAAGGGATATAGCTCTTAATAATAAATCCATTAACCCTAACCAGAGACGAACCAAATTGCAGTTAGACTGCGGATCAACTAAAAACTAACAATAAACAAAGTTATAGCGATAACAGCAACATAAAAAACACTTAACGATAAAGAACACATACAAAAAAAATAAGGTGGAGCCATAACCACTACTTAAAGATATCATACTTGATCCCTCTATGCCACTACCTAGCCATATATATAGTTTCATTCAGACTCTCATCTACAACATAGAAGTTCAGTATGTGGACAAAAGAAAGGTCAAACTGTATCATACAAACTTGTGAGCGCTCGACCACTCCGAAGAGATCCGGGTGGAGAGTGAGATCACTCGTAAGAACCTGCATAAATACCATAAAATAATTGCTATTTGGCCACCATACTCTGCTAATGGTCCAAGCCGTATAAAGATATTGGATGCGTTGGAATGACTTACGAACCCACACACCCAACGCATTACACATCACTGCTCCAGGTAAGGAGAGCTCTCGCTCTGCCCTGCCATGCCAAGATTTTGATCTACCAAGTCATCCTCGGCTTGTCCCTTTTGAGCCTTCTTCCGCTCTGCAGAAATTGCTCATGCACCCCCAGCGAAACCACTCCCCTTTGGCTGGCCCTGACAGAACCACTGACACTTTCGATTCAACTTCAACGGATCTTTTGATTTCCTATCTACCCTTACCCATGGTAGATCCATAATTATACCAAAACGTTTCTTGAAAATACTCCAGCAATGCGGTGCAACCGGAGCAAGCCGCGAGGAACAAATCATCGGACCCCAATGGCGAGACCCAAACAGAAGCGCCTATGGGCCGCCCTCATCGTCAACAGCACTACCGGAGGCAAAATTTGAGGTTCCCAGGCGGCAAACCACTTTTGACAGATTGGCGACGTTCCAATTTGCCGCCGGATCAGAGACCAAGCCATCATTCCCGATTGAAAACGCCAACACTGAGCAAAATGAAAACTCAGTCTCGCTGGGAACAAGACGCCGACCCGAGACGACAGTAAGGAGGCCATGCGAACAGTGCTATAGAAAAGACCGATCTAAGGCGACATAGTCAACACCACCCAGATGGCGACACCAGAGACAGGGCCAAGCGCTAGGAGAAGAAAGAAAGAGCATCGCGAAAAAAGTATTGTATTGCATTTTAAAGTAGAGTATTACAACACTTCGTTGTACATCTAAATGTTGACTGATGTCTAATGATTATTACCACAATGTGAAATCCCTTGTTACCCTAAATGATGAAAATCTCTGATTGGGTAAATAAATAAATAAATAAATAATAATAAAAAAAGTATCATTATTCAATACTAAAGTGTTTTACTTAACTTTTATGAGATTCACGGTTTGGGGTAGAACGTCTTATAAATTATTCTATCTTAATCATCTTAGTTAGGAACCACCGTTTTAATTAGTTATAGCATTTTAATTAAATATTTTTTAATAGTTATGATTAAATAGCTTTAGTTAAATGATAAAAAGTATATGTAAATCAAAACGAAACAACTAATTGAAAAAATTGTTGTCAAACAAGCACTTAGGATGTGTTTTTTTATGATTTTCATTTAAAATGTCAAATAAATTATTTCTCTCCTTTTTTTCATCTCATAAACTTCATACTATCAATTTTAAGAAAATTCCATTTTTATTTTATTTTCTCTAAATGAACACATCTTAATTTGTTGCATTGTCTCGTTCCAGCAAAACCGATACGTTTTTCTTTTTTGGTTGTCTCAGCAAAAGCGATACGTTTTCTTAAAAGAAAATTCTTTTACATCGACTTTACCTTATTACCCTATTTTTCCATTCCAACTCTAAAAAAAGCTAATTTTGCCTTATATAACTATTATATCTTATTACCCTCTAATCAATAATATTTCTTAATTTTTATGCTTAATCAAATGTATTGCTCTAAAAGAGAAATTGATATAATTGATATATTAATTTACATAATAATGTGTTTTTTTAGATATATTTAAATTATATAAGATTCATTGAATAAAGAATTGGTTTTAATGAATTTAATTGATTGATTCGGTCAATAAAAAACTATCTTAATTTAACCCAACATGTTAAATTGGTTTTAATAGACTTTATTTCTTTCGTATACTCTTGCTCATTCTATATTTTTTTAAGTGATATATGCTTTTTGCTAGTGCTATTGCTCACTATATCTTTTTTTCATTATTTTTCTTCTTACAAACTTCCTCCATAAATTCAAAATTTTCTCAATCTCACTCCATTTCTTTCTAAACAACTCAACATTGATTTGACTTATAGTATCATATTATAGGCAACAATGTTTAAACCTCTAGTTTGGTTTTCATTCTTTTGTTAATTAAAAAAACGGTGTATTTAACTCAAACTTCGTGAATAAACATAGGTATCGATTCCATATCATACTTATTTTGTAGTTATATAGAGACTTTTTTACAATAGATTTTTTTATTACCATTTAATGTTTTTGTATATGTTACCGGCTCCCCCGAAACTAAATTTCTGGCTCCGCCACTGCCCCTATCGCTTCCCTTATATGCTCGTTGTGTAAGAATGGGTACGAAGATACAAATCATTCTTTGATAAGATGTCCTGTTGCTTCAAAATGTGGAATGTTGTGGGAAATTGGTACGGAGTGTCACCACTATTGATGATGGATGTGGCTGATCTTTCTTATGATGATGTGTTACGAAAAGTGCCAAAACAATTCCAGAAAGTGTGGGAGGCAATATTGTACATCTGTGCCTCGATGATATGGAAAGCAAAGAATAAGGTGATAATGGAGGTTACTAGACATAATCCCTAATATACAGGTTCTTGCTCATTTATGGTTGACAAACAGGAAGGCAAAAATGGTAGGAAGCTGGACAGAATTTATGCAAGCCCCGTTAATGGCTTGGTAATCCTGAGTCATGCTTAGATATTCTGATGAATCTGTAGCAGATGCTTTTGTTGTAACTCTCTGTTGATTTTGGTGTTGGGTGACTACTATATATCTGATATTGGTCGTTGTTGCTCCCCATTACTCATGAAGTGCTTCAAGCATTAATAAAAGAATAAAATTTGTCACCATTGGCTTTTAAAAAAAATAAAATAAAAATGTATCACTTTTATCGGGAGATATGCACTATAAGCATCCAAGCTTGTATATGTTACATCTAGGCAACGACGCAATTTTGTAATGTATTCCTCAATCCTCCCCACAAACTATTTTAAGAAAGGTGGTTAATTTACAAAATCACCTCAACTTTAGGCTGATTTACAATTACAACTTTGACTGTTACTAGCATGTTACTATTTGATAAACCTTAGACACTCATCTACACTGTCTAGGTCGGCGAGCCCAAGTATTTTGAGCCCACAATGCTGTACTGTCTGGGCCGGAACCCGAGCGGAAAGCGGGGCAAGAAAGACGTGGGTTTTGGTTTGACAATGACATGATGATGCATAAGACAAGAGAAAATAATGGCCTCCATCCACCGTTCCGTGAACAGCAGGACAGGGACTTGGTGTTCGTGTTGCTGGTAAAATTGATGAATAGTCCCTAACCTCTGGTGATATTACGCATTCACATATGTATTATGGTTACTATTTTTTTTTAAACAATAGTTTTTCCAATTGTACTGCACTATGGCGTGTTTCTCATCCTTCAGCCACTAAGGGTTGCGCATCTCTCTTAATCCACTTGGTTTTAGCAAGTCTACGACTATCATATGCTTATGCCTTCATATGACAAACAACTTAAGTTAGTATAGTATATACGAGTAGTCAATTGTAAGCATGCAATGATGTAAAAAGATATGAAATGCTATATAAAAAGACAGTATTTTGGTTCAGCCGGAATAGGATGAAACTCGTCATACTGCATACGTATATATCATGTTAGTATATTGTTAATTTTGGGTTATCATTATTAATTAATTATCGAGATTAATATTTATTTTCCCAACCATGAACCACCACTAACAGCATTTATAATACATGCGTAAGTAGAATGAGTTTCGGGTGGACAAAAATATTGTCCTAGACAAATTAGTTAAATACACACACACACAGAGAGAGATATATATATAGTAGCTAGGTAGCTCGTTGGATTAATTAGTGTGAATGATGATAGCATTGTTAGAAGTTAATTAGAAAAGGGGAATGATGTGGAGAGGGCGGGAAGAAAGGGGAAAGAATGGGAAAAGAAGGGATTTCTTGAGGGAGCGTCCAAAAGAATAAAAAAGGAGATATATATGGACGTACGTACGTAGGAATGCATAACCAAATGTAAATGTAAATGTAGCTTCAAAATTAAGAGCCATAGTAGGTGAGAGCTTCATACCTACGTTGTACACATATATGCACCTTCTCGATCGTCCTCTCCATCATTGCTTAAATTCTTCTGCTTCCTCATTGCATTGCCCTACCTCACCACGAAACTAATTAAACCCTAGCTACCCAGCCCCTCTTCCTCATCACGCCCACGAAACTAATATAGCTGATACTTAACCCCTTCTCGCTCTCTCTCTCTCTCTCTCTCTCTCTCTGCATGCATATATATATATTGATAATATGTCGTCGATTATGTAGTACTAACTGATGCAAATATTAATATTGTCCTCCCAACCTAACAAGCACCAACAATATTTCTTAACTATATATCCTCTATATATGTACGTACAAGAAACCTCTAGCTAGCTAATTGCTCCATCTCTCTTCTTCTGGATATTGCAGTTATACTTTTAATTTCTTACTTACGCTGCACTTAGCTAGCTATAGCAAGCAATAATATTGGTGTACGTACGTAGCAGGGTTCATTAATTAATTAAACTGGGAGGATCATATCACTGCCCACTTCATGCCATATCTTTTTAATCCATCTAGCTACTATCTGTTGCTGGACATGCATTAATTTGCATCCAGGATGATGAGTCATTAATTAGCTAGCTAGCTATCCTAGGATGGGAATTGAAGTAATTACTAATTGTTAGTACTATATATATATATAGTATATATAAACATTGATATATATATATATATATATATGCATGTTTGCGTTGTTTATGTAGCTCTATAGTAATTATAAGGTATATATATATATAGCTAGGTAGCAGGTGCCGTATGATGGAAGGTGGTGGATCAACAGATCAATTAAGCGAAGCGGGTACTAATAATATCAACAAGGAGAAGGAGCAAGAACAGGCGCATGAAACGTCGTTGCCTCCTGGCTTTCGGTTTCATCCCACGGACGAAGAGCTCATCACCTTCTATCTCCTCAACAAGATCTCCGACCCAACCTTCACCGGAAGAGCCATCACCGATGTTGATCTCAATAAATCTGAGCCCTGGGAGCTACCTGGTAATTATCAACCTAAATTCCCTTAATATATAGTACTTTTTTTATACATGGGATAGAGGATTGTGGTGGAGACTTTAAAACACAAAACCTTCATCTCATATGATCATGTCTTTAAGAGAAAACTTAGCCACTAGCATGCTTAGGATTCCCCCTCTCTCTCTCTTAATTTATGCATCTACAAATGAATTATTTGATGCACCCATTTCAGCAAAACTGATGCTTTTTGTTTTTTGGGTCGTTCCAATAAAACTAAAATGTTCTTTTTTATAATTATTTTACACAAATTTTACCTCATTATCTCATTTTCCCCCCAATTAAAACAATAATTTTATTTTGTATACCTATTTTAATTACTCCATCCGTCCCAGAAAAATTCATACATATTATTTTTTGGGCCGTCCCAACAAAATTAATACGTTTCCTAAAAATGAAACATTTTTACATCAACTTTACCTTATATTACCTTTCATTTCATTTCGCACTAAAAAAAACTAGTTTTAGCTTATATGTTTACATTACATTTTTAGCCTCTAGTCAATAATATTTCTTAATTTTCATGCCCAGTCAAATGTATCATCTTTACTGGGACGAAGGGAGTACTTTATTACCCACAACTCAACAATTTTCTTAATCTCGACTAAATGTATCAGTTTTGCTAAAACGAAAGGTGTATTAAATACTAATTCAATCGTACCATGGATGCATGCGTTAAATTGCAGGGAAGGCAAAGATGGGGGAGAAAGAATGGTACTTTTTCAGCATGAGGGATCGGAAGTATCCTACCGGCGTGAGAACGAACAGAGCAACAAACACAGGGTACTGGAAGACGACGGGGAAGGATAAGGAGATAATGAACGGAGCGACATCCGAGTTGGTGGGGATGAAGAAGACGTTGGTTTTTTACAGAGGCCGAGCACCGCGTGGGGAGAAGACCAACTGGGTCATGCACGAGTACCGCATTCACTCCAAGTCTTCCTTCCGACCCCATTACACCAGCACCACCACCAAGCACGCAGACGAGTGGGTTGTCTGTCGTGTCTTTCAGAAGATCGCTGGTCTGTGCACCAAGATCAAGTACCAACACCCTTCTTCTCACTCCCGGCCTCCTCTCATCACCACATATAATTCTAATTACTCATCCTTCTTAAATCATGATCATGATGATCATAATCATGATGATCACATCCAACTATTGTCCCCCGATACTAATCCTTATTCTGCTACGACTAATTATAATTATCTTTTCTCCGGGAGACCACTTCAAGATAACTACCACTTACTCCCTCTCCTTCGCCCTCACACTTATCCGGCCGCTACTACTCCACAACCGACCGACTTTACAATCTCCGCCTTGAACTTGAACCTCAGCGGTCCTACACCCCTCCATCACCCTCACCAACAACATGATGATCATCACCTTATGATCAACTCCAACTCTTTTGTGCCAGGTAATAATGATAATGCCGCAGCCTACCATGTCCCTCACATGAGCAGTACTATCACAGACCACTGTATGGACTTGGACAACTACTGGCCTTCTTATTGATCAGCTATCCATGCTTCTATTCTAAACATGTATGTCCACCACACATCGATCATAATTAGTTAGGGTCTAAACACGTGTGACGTGTGTTGATATATTTAGAGAACCTGATAAATTATTAGAATCTAGCCAGCTCCCATAAGTGATCATGACTCATGACTATAAATCGAAAGCTCGGTTTTCATGTTCCTACACTATCACAGCTAGTATATATATATATATATATATATATATATATATATCTCCCAGGGATTAATTTATTGTTTAACCTTTGA
>JBBYHH010574403.1:0-10721 GCA_038382905.1 Daphne laureola
TATAATGTGTCAACCAGATAAACAAAATATCCATTACACACAGGGACTTTACAAGTCCCAATACCAACTACTTCTAATAGTTCATTATTTCCTACCAAGACATTCTTCAGGCCTCTCGGGAGTTTCCTGAATGCCACAAACCAAGACTTGTCTCGAGCTATGTGGTTCGTTGCTCCCAAATCTACAATCCATAAAAAATTGTTTTCAATAAGAATGGTACATGACACAACATGTACATTAGAAGTAGTAGGTACACATACCTTGGCAGGATTCCTGCAATCCTTCACAAAATGGCCTTTCTTGCCACAGTTGAAGCACTTAATCTTGGAAACATCCCTCTTCTTATTGAATTTATTAAAATTAGGTCCATTTCCACCGCTATTTTCATTAGTCTTTGCCTTACCCTTTCCATTCACATAATTGGTCTTACCAAACCACTTCCCCTTCTTCCCCCATTTCTTGTTGGAGGAGGAGGAGGCAATATATGTCATGGAGTGATTCTTAAGATCCATTACTTCTTCTTCAAGTAACAAATGGCGAGCAATGTCATCGAATGACTTGATTTGAGGATTATGGCGCAAATTGATCTTCATCAGTTACCATTCCTCATCAGGCAAAGATCTAATGATAGATTGCACTTGCTGCTCATTGGTGAGCTCATGTCTGGCCTCCTTTAACTAGTGAATCATGCATGACATTTCACGTAAGTGGGAATTCATGGTGTGCTCGGATCTCTTAATGTAATTCTAAAACTTCATAATCATAGACCCCTGTTTCTTGACAGAAACATCACCATACTTTGTCTTCACAACATCCCAGATGCCTTTGGCAGTCTCAAGGGTAGAAAACTCAACCATTATCTCATCTACCATAGTAAAGAGAAGTGTCACCCAACACAAGTTGTCCCTTTTTAGGTAAGCCACATAGGCAGTTCCATCACCACCAGTTTCATGAGGATTGACCACATTGGTTAAGACGTCAAGTGTGTCCTGCTCAATCAGAATGAACTTGACCTTTTGTTGCCAGATTGAATAGTTTTCACCATCCAACTTTAGGTCCTTGTTCAGTTCAACAATTATATTCTTACTTCCCATTTACAATGATGCAATCACATGTTTTAATGTTCAATCAACACATAACAAGACTCAATCAAGCAACAAGTGTATAAAACTACTTCATACATGTTCATACATGGTAAAAGAGGTACATATAGAACTCAATTAGAAACATACAAACAAATTTCCATAATTTCATACACATGTTCTTAATTAGCCTTTTCAAGAAGGTTCTTTGTTATACGTCACTAGTAATTCAGCCATGTAACACATACATGTGTCATTCATGTAACACCATCTTGTACTATTGTCTCTCAACTCTTTCGTCACTGTAAAAACATTCTTAGGAAAGATAGAGGGGTTACAATGGTCCCACTTAAAATTCACCTCCTTAGACAGAATGTATATTACAAGACCTTAAAGTAAAGACTTTAGTAAAAGATAATAATGTGAGATATGTAAGTAACATATACATACATACTTAAGAACATGTATTTGAATATAAAAACAACTTTGTTTACTTCATGCGACTAACACATTAACATACATATTTTAATATTCATGTAAATCAAACAAGCAATTTTCACTAAGTTTGTTGCATTTTCTTAACATGGCTGAATGCACACAATACTTTCATCACATAATCATTCAATACTTTCAATGTTCTAGACATGAATTTGATATAAAAAATTCATCCAAATTTCATAAAGACAACAAGAAACATATTCAATCTATAAAAAAATATCAACAAGTGATATATGTTTCAATTCGGCCGCATCCATTTTTTTATTAAACATGCATACAACTAAATTTAATTTTACACGTAAACATGAATGAGATTCTAGCAACTTCGCTCTAATATCATTTGAAGATTTTAGATCTTTTATTCTTCTCATTTCATGTTCATATGTTCACATAAACACACTTTAGTGATGAATTAGAAGACATGATGTCTCTTGATAAAATCATGCTAATTTCTACAAGAACAAGTAAGTGGAAGGCAACATAGATAATCATGCATTAAAAGGCCGAAACTATGTACCTTTATTCTTTGGAAAAACTTCTTAAGGAATATAAATTCATTGCTCCAAATGTATGCTCCTTCCTTGCTCGTTCTTGACAGATTGTCTCATTGAATTCTTCAAGGATGATGGTGGATGGAGATGAAGATGAAGAAGACTCCTTTGAACACCAAGATGAACAGAATGGGAGACCTTGATGGGGATGCCAAAAGGTTAATTGTGTTGAAGATGACACAATATTGATCCACCCTTAATCTCGAAGAATTGCGCAATATTGCACCAAAATCAGAGAAGAAGAAGAAGAAGAAGAAGAAGAAGAAGAAGAATTATGTGAACTAGTGTAAAACTACAATGACCATTCCTCTCATCGATTTATAGATGGAGAAATGGCCATTATAATTACACTAATTACTTCACCATTTAAGCTCTCATGACTTCTCATTTTGTAATCCACTAACTATTTATTTCCTTGAAATAAATATCATTTATCCCTTATAATTTCTTCCAAAAAATCAGCCATAACATATATTGCTAGTAATGGAGTTATTCCATGGTACAAGATGCATACACCTTGTACCAAAGATACCAAAATATCCCTACTTTGATCAAAGGTGCTAAAAGTGGTTATAAATACAAAATGAGATTGGAATTACACAAGATAGTTCCAATAAATTGTATTTCACATAATTGAGCTTCTTTATGCTCATTAGTGCGCTTTTATCAAAATACTCTTACTTTGATAAAAGGTGCCTTAATGGTTTCTTCTTCTTCAAAATAAGCTGAGGTTAGTTACCTTTAACTAACTTAAGCTCACAACTACTTTTAGTTGTAATGAGCTAACTTTGAGCTACACTCCTCTGAGCAGGAGTACTACCTCAAAAAATTCTTGGTGCATTAAGAAATTCCAAAACAACTGTCCTTTTAGGTTTTAAATGCCCTTAATTAGCTTATGTTATGTATTTTCTGGCTTGGGGCATTATAGGGACATAGTATAAGTATAAATAGACTTGTAACTTAGAGTTGTCAGCATCATATTGGAGACCTAGGAATTT
The DNA here is from genome assembly GCA_038382905.1 of Daphne laureola. Classification (NCBI taxonomy): domain Eukaryota; kingdom Viridiplantae; phylum Streptophyta; class Magnoliopsida; order Malvales; family Thymelaeaceae; genus Daphne; species Daphne laureola. The sequence goes on from JBBYHH010574403.1 coordinate 3,130, forward strand.
TTGGAGATTTCTTCAAGGATTTCAGCTAGGGTTTAAGCACTTCAAGCACAAGTTCTTGAGGGGTTGAAGGGACAATTAATAGAGAAGCTTTCTTGGCTGATTTCTCATCTATCTCTCTTTTATTTCATCATTTCTTATGTTATTGATTGTTCTCTTCTTAAGTTTATAGCGTTGATAGAGTAGGTTTGGAGTTATGTCTTAGCTATTTCTTGCTTAGGGTTTAAGGAACTTGTCTCTTATGCATGATCTTGATATCTTGTGTTATTTACACTCCATAGGATGTGTGATTGTTGATCACTTTCATGCGTATCATCTACATGTTCAATGAAATGTCTGAAAGGGCTTTTATTGAGATAAGACGTATTAAAGATCGTTTGATTGCTTGCTTGCTTAGATTCTAGTTTCTCACGCGCTTTACCATTGATGTATGCTTGTTTGTTGATCCCTTACTTGCATATGATTAGTCTTTCAATGCTTGGCCTGAGAGGAATTTCATTAATTAAGACCATGAGAGCTAGTTGATTGGCATGATCCGGAGTCCTAGAGGGCCTGAGGTGACCAATTAGTGGTAAAGGTTTGTTGGTGGAATTAACCCTCGGTTGAGTGTGTTTAAAGGACAAGAGTTCCTAGAGCCTCTTATTTGGAGAGAGTGGTTGCTTGTCCGAGAGGAAAGCGATCCCAACCTTAGAAACTCACTTATTTGCATGACTTTAGACTTGTGTTGTAAACCCTCTTAATTTGATGATTGGATTAAGTAGGAGAGATGAGATGTCCATATCTCGAAGGGATTAGTGTAGTTTGTGATATGCGGATGATTCTATGCTACGTGTTCTAGATCCCGTTCCTATGGATCAGAGGCTATTTTTTAGGAGTTACAGATGACCTTCACAAATAGGGGCTGTGAGTTAGAGAATACCACTTCTAGGACACCAATTTAGGCATACGCATGTTCACTAGGACTCACTTTGATCCTTGGAGAGCATATGGTTGCATATCCATGTTTGTCACCTTCTTCCCCTCCATTCATTCTCTTATATGTTTCTTTGCTTGAACCAACATTGCATCATCCTCATTTCCTTTTTATTGCTACTATCTTGCACATCATGATTGAATAAGCACACACATCACACTTATTCACTAAACACTTGATTCTCTTGGGTTCGATCCCTTACTTAACACCATGTACTAAAGTGACAATATAAGGGTTGTAAGGTATTTTATAGATGTATCTGATCCATTGCAAGTGTTTTTTAGAGAACGAGAGTTTCTAAAGCTTGTCATACTTGAAAGGGAGTGAAGACACGCTTGATTATATATTGATAGCAAAGGTGTCCCCTTCTCTTCCTCGTTCTGTCAGAATGTGGGTTGTGGCAACACAACCAAATTCTGGTTAGATAATTGGATTGGTACTGGCAGTTTATGTTCTAAGTTTAAGAGACTATATGCTCTTGAACAAAATAAAAGTTGCTTAATTAGTGACCGGTTGGAATGGGTAGATTTTGAGTATAATTGGAAGTGGAGATGGCAGAGAGAGCCGCGTGGCCGTGAAATGGGTGAATTGCAGAATTTATTGGCTTTGCTGGGTAATTTTTCTCCGTCTTCTTATAAGGCAGATTCTTGAAATTGCTCCTTTATCTCTAACAGAGCCTTTTCGGTTCGTGATCTTGCTTCCAAAATATACTCAAAATGGGTTTCTTTCAGTGATATTCCAACAATTTGGTCAAAATGTCCCATAGAAGGTCAATTTATTTCTTTCGAGAGCCCGACGGGATTTTCTACCTTGTTTTGTACAGCTAGCAATCAGAGGGGTTGATGTTCCATCTATTATGTGACCATTGTGTTCTAATGATTTTGAAAACACTGAACATGAGCTGTTAAGGTGCCCGGTTGTGATTAATGTGTGGTTGATTGTTACTAAGTGGTGTGGAATCTTTGCTCAGGTTATGGATATTGGGGATCTTTCATCTCAGGAGATTTTGAACAGTGCACCAGCAGTTGTTCATCTAGTATGGGAGGCCATATTAGTTGTTACAGCTTGTGCCATCTGGAGAGCAAGAAACCGGATGGTGATTGAGAAGAAGAGGTGGTCATTACTTGAGGTATTTTCAGATATTCAACTCCTTTCTCATTTATGGATATCCAACCGTAAACCTAAAGCAGTCGCTAACTGGTCTGAATGGGTGTTGACTCCTCTTAAATTGTAATATGTGGCTTGGAGTAGGCGGTGGTTAAGTTTGGGTGTGTATCTAGTATGCTGGTTACCTGGTGTATGTGGCGTCTAGATACGATTGCCAAGGAGACACATATTTGTAGGTTATGCTGTGTGTGGTGCTCCTATCCTCAAGGAGTTTCACACTTGTTTAATTAATTTATATATATATATATATATGTATATCACACCACCGTTAACAAAAAAAGATGGAGACATTCAAAAAGTGCTTGAGGAGCAAGAAGATGAAAAATATAAAGAATTGTTTTTTTTAAAAAAAATTCCTTAGTTGGTGTAAAAGAAGTCTTGAGAAGACTTGGTGGAAAAGAATGAGGTCATTGATTTATAATAAATAAATAAATAAATATTTTATGGAAATATAAGAATAAATCAACATTGTTTTATTTTACTAAAAATATCTATAAAACCAAATGAATGTAAAAAAATAAAAAAATTAACTAATATATATATATATATATATATATGTATATTAGATGAAAACATTAAAAAAAAACTTAAGGAGCAAGAAGATGAAAATTATAAAGAAAAAAAAAGATACCTTACTTAGTGTAAAAGAAGTGAAAAGATACATGAGTGAAAGATGGATGAAAGATTAAAAAAAATGCTTGAGCAAGAAGATGAAAAATGTAAAGAAAAAAAAGATACCTTACTTGGTATAAAAGAAGTGAGAAGATACGTGAGTGAAATATAAATGTATGAAAACATTAAAAAATATGCTTAAGGAGCAAGAAGATGAAAAATATAAAGAACAAGAAAAGATACCTTACTTAGTGTAAAAGAAGTGAGAAGATACGTGAGTGAAAGATGAATGGATAAAAATATTAAAAAAATATGCTTGAGAAGCAATAAGATGAAAAATATTAAAAAAAGAAAGATACCTTACTGGCTGTAAAAGAAGTGAGAAGATGTCTTGGTGAAAAACAATGAGGTCATTAATTTATAATAATAAAAACAAAATACATACATACACGCAGACTGACATACACACATACACACATACATACATACATACATACAAAGAGAGAAAGGCATAAATAAGAATAGTAAGCGAGAAGGAAGAAAGGGTAAAAATGCCACGTGCCACGACCGCGTCAACTGCACACGCCTTTAAGTATTATTATGGATACACCTCCATAACTCTAGTCATATATTCCATCAACCCTACTATAACTATTACAGTAATTCAGGTATGTTCCTTCCTCCCCCTTTATATTATTTATTATTTATTTATTATCTATCATGTAAATCTAAATATACAAGCTATGTTTTACACAACCAAATTTCATTTGACTTTATTCTAACCTACAAAATGCAAACCAGGACACTTGCGCAACCCACTACACGGAAAACTGCTCAACATTACTCTCTCTGATGCACTAGCCAAAGAACTTGATGATCAATCTTTGATAGAAAACTCTCAAATTCAACCAGTAGTCGCTATATTCTCCGGAATATTGAATGTCAAACTATTTTAAGGTCATCATCCCACTCTTTACATATCAATTATCCGAATTTATCAAAGTTTTTATCGAACTTATATTTCATATTTACTTCTATCTTAATATTTTATTCTCTTACATAAAGAGGGCATATTTAAGTAGTTCTGCTGCAACTAAAGTTTATATTGGCTTGCCAAACATCAACGAAGTGCAATTAAAAGCAGGCAATACAACTTATTCCACCAAACTTAACACATAATTTATGCTCGACATAGATATTATATCAATTCTTCAGACTATACCTATTACAGATTTGAAGAAAACAATTTACAAGTCACCTCAAATCCATACACAAGATTACTCACATATCAATTCTCTAGACTCAACAAAAAAAACCCAAACAATCTCTCATAATGTAAGTATACATTGCTCATTATATACTTAACAATTATTTCATTATTTCATATATAATCATTATGACTTTTTTTTCTACCAAGGAAAATGTTGAAGATTCTGAATGAATAATCTCACAGCCACCACTTCACTCCCTCCCCATGCAATGAACATGCTACACATGCAAACCTTTGTTATCTTTCACTTGTTCCTTTTTTTTAGAAATAATATTGTCGTTTAAGACATGTTCTATAACCAACTAATACATCCCTTAAGCTCAACGTCTTTGCTTTATCATCATATATCCAACGTCATAATAGATGCGGTAACTTACTTCTATATCTGCAAATAGCCAAAACAAACATGCACATTAAACGACTAAATTTTCTCACACTTCTAACATATAACAAATACTCACAGTCTACAATTTAAAATTCCTACAATTCTAAAATATCAAATTTAAAGAAAAAACGCAAAAAAAACTCTACATTTCCCCAACTCCATTTACCAACCGATCTTAAAATCCAAATAAAAAAAAATCTACAAATGCGTACCCAATCCTTGCGCGAAGCACGTAGCTAGGATTCAACTAGTAATATATATGATGATGTTCTAGCTTGTTAAACTAAATAAAAGGAAGAACTGCTTCTCCAAGGTGGAGAGAGCAATTCAAAGTTTCAGAGTCCAAGATTATCAAACACCAGCTGCAATGATAGACGGGTCCTATAGGGTTCAAAAGCGAATTGAACCAACTTATTTTACCCTTTCTCCATCTGTTTATGATCCAAATGAAGGAGAAGTGTTGAATCAATCCAACAATTTCCGACGGGGAGCACTACTATCCTCCATGAACATAGTCGCTTATGTCCTTCCATAGGAGCCAAACTGTGATGTATCTAATGGAAAGCCATGCAAGATGTTGGTTTCGGTTCCAGGAATTAACGTGAGTGTCCTCTAGCAGAGTAAGAATATCCAGCCTTTGGAATGGGATGCATTGGCACCAAGAGTGGATGAGAGACCACACCTTAGAAGCAAAATGACACCAAATCAGAGAATGATAAAGAGATTCGAGTCCCACCAAACAACTGTAGCATTTTTTTCTTTCAATTGGAACTCTCTGAATCAGCAGTTGGTCCACTATTGGAAGACGATCTTGGAAAGCTCTCCAGTAGCAGATAATGATTTTTTTGGCACCCAGGGACACCAATAAATATGAGGAGTTGGCCTTGCCAAGGGATGGACCGCACTGTGGATGATGGCCATAAGCTTTGAAACCGAGAAGTCACCGGTAGCTAGGTCTAAATCCCATCTCCAAGAGTCTTCTTGATCTGCACATAAAACAACCTTTTCCAATGTATTTGTTAGTCCCCTAAACTCTCCAAGTGCCCTCCCCCTCGATTCCACCCTCCACCTCCACCTCTACACCCACTCACTTGCCACCCATTCCCTTTCTCCGTAATAGAATTGTCCATGGAAAAATCCACCCTTGCTTGTCTAGGAAAAGGGATTTCAATGTACTTTTTTGTAACCAAAGTTCATTAAAAAATGTGTGGATTTCCCATTCCCGACCCTCCTAACAAAAGAATTTGGAAGATTCATCCCTTTTCTAGTGTCCTACTTTTATGATGTCATCCCACACTCCTCCTCCAATTTCCTCGACTCTCTTCTCCCTATCCATCCCCCCATATTCCCTGTGAATGGATTTTATGACTCTAACCCAGAATGCATTAGTTTCTACCTCCACCACCACTTCCCGAGCAAAGTCTAATTTTTTAATTTTAGACTACTCACCCCCAATCCTCGTACCTCATGTCTCCTTAAAATTTTATCCCAAGACACCCAGTAAATACCGTGATAGTCTTGTTTTCCCCCAGAAGAATTTTGATCTCAAACTCTCAAGGGTATTTAGTGTGCTGTCAGTCATGGTTTTTCTACACATGATAGGTGTATATATCAGAATAAAGCTCAAGCAACACTCAACTAAATAAATATATTTATAAACACCTCATTTAGCCCTAACAATGTCTTATCATAGTACGGTGGCTCAAAATGAGGGATCGATCCCAAGAGAATCAAGCGTTTAAGTATTTTAACAAATTACTTGTGCAACAAGAAGGCATGAATGCAATGCGGATAGTAGTGAGAGAGGCAGAGATGGATGAGTGATGAGTATCCAAACAAAGAAAGGCAATAAATCATGGAGGGGAAGAAGTGGCATCATTTATGGATCGACAATCATGGGCTTTCGTAGTACTAACGTGCGCCATAAGTAACATGCATGTGCATCTAAAGTGGTATCCTAGAAGCATGGATCATCTCTAAAACAATTTACCGATGATCGGGGTCATCTCTGACTCCTAGTGATCATCCGATTTTTTAGAATTGGATTCTAAGATATTCTCCTAGATTCACTAGAAAATCACAAACTACCACATGTTCCTACAAAACATCGGAATCTAACTACTTTACTCATACAATTATATCTTAGCGATGAAGCATGCTATAAATCTCCGTTTTCATTCATCGAGGTGAGTTACTACTATCGTCATGCTCCCCTCTCGGGCACTGCGGTCCACCGCTCGTATAAGAGGGTTCACCGCCTAGCCACTCTCGTGTTCCAGGGGTGATCTCTCCGAGGATATAGAATGCCTAACTATTCACCAATAGACATTTACTCAGGCCCTCTCGAACTCCAAGTAAGGCTACCAATCGGTCTTGGGGGTCTATGTCGATGAAAGCTCTCTTGAGCATTTCATCGAATACCTAGATGGCATGCACATACAAGTTGAGACCAAGTGCGCATGTTATGAGAAAAATGCTCTAAAGACCAAAATCAACTATGAATAATCATAGAGAAAGATAAATTGCAACCTAAGCATGATACTACTAAGACAAGCATGAATCATACTCTGTTACTGCTAGAAAATAGACATGGAAGCAGATAATAGCACTAAAGATATAAAAGAAGAGAAAAGGTTAGAGTTCACCCGTAGTTTGATTCTCCATAAATTAGCCCTTTAACCCCTCAGTCCTTGAGGTTGAAGGGCTAAAAGCCCTTAGCTCAAGAAGCGAGTCTTAAACTAGGGTTTTAGTCCAAAATGGGACTTCCAACCACAAAATGATAGTGAATGAACTATCAATTGAACCTGAACCACTAAAATCTGACATAGGAAGCCCTATTTATACTAAAACTAGATACCTCAACTACCCATGACCTAAAATTACCTATAACATAGTTAGGAGGGGTAAAATAGGTAGTACAAGGAAATACCCAATGAAGAATGTCACACCACCCCCTGATACACGGCCCGGTAGGAAGCGGTCACGGGGTCGGAGGGCGGCGGTGCAACAGTCTCCTATGGTTACGCAGCTCTTAGATGTGGGATACCCACATTAGCGGTCCTCGTAAACAGAATGCGGAATACAGTACGTACCTTTTTCATTCTTTTCAACCTTTAACCTGCAGAACCGAAACATTCACAATGTAGATATACTGAGCTCAACTCAGACCAGCTACTCCGAAAGAAGGC
>JBBYHH010574514.1:0-10720 GCA_038382905.1 Daphne laureola
AAGGGGTGTCCTCGATTGAGTAGTTACTCATAGATTGAGTATTTGGGTGAGCACGCATATGATATGACTGACGGTTAGTTTTGTTTTTATGTTTAGCAGAAGCAGTAGTAGGTTGGAGTGTGTGTCAGTATCATAGTTGATTCCTAATTACCTAGGCATAGTATGTATTCTTTCGGTAGCTCTAGGCTCTGTAGGAGTAGATTGCATATGTATATGTAGCTTTGAAAGCATTTTAGAGAAATGGTCATGTGTTTAGCTACTTTGTGATTCGGGGTAGGTTCACTTGAATCATCTGTTATCTGATTATCTGGATGTATATGATTTTACTCAGGGAGTGTTTACTCCTTTATAGTGCATCTGGTGTTGAGCTGAGCTCAACTTTATGCTTTGTAAATGTGCAGTTTTCTTGTATGTATGAGGAAATTTTTAAGTGCAGTATTTTATACAAACCGGAACAACCTAAACCAAAGGTTGCTTTAGGATAAGTGTAAGATATTTTATGGGACCGGGTTATGGATCACCCACTACACTGTGGCCGTGTCCCGACATCACCGCCCCTCACCGTTGGCTTCCGCAGGCAGAGGGGTGGTGACAACTTGGTATCAGAGTAGGTTATGAGAATAAGATTTCTGGACATAGATTGTCCAAGTATGGATTTAGGAAAGTGATGTTTGGATGGCCGCAGCTTATGCCACCGATTAGTCCAAGATGGTTCAGTGAGGAGTCTGGCCACCTCCTTACGAGAACTACCTTGTAATGAGAGGTGGACTGCAGGTGGTCGGTTCAGACATGCTCGATTTGATTAAGGCTTCGGTTTGCCTTGGTAAAGAGGAAATTGCACAAAAGTGGACCATTACGGAAATGGTTTATCTGATTGTTTTGTGATTGGATATGGTGTGGTTTGATGCTATTTTTCTATTTAGATAATTTACATCATACATCATACATGCATCTACACTACATAGGCATTAGGAATACTGTTGCTTGCTTGTGATAGGAAATTAACCGTTCCGTTGTCCCCTTTCTTCTGTTGTGAATTTTCATCTATGGTAAATACTCGCCGCCAGCGAAATTTACACACTGAGCTTAGGGAGGTAGACCCCGCTCCTTCCGATAATGTGGAAAGGAGGAAAAGGGGACCGAGGTAACAACCAGCTCAAGTAGAGCCTCTGTAACCACCGCAAGATAGGGCGAATCTGATTCAACTTTTAGGATAGATTCAGACAATTCTGAACAACACCTTGCCCCAGGGAGGTCAGGGTAACTTGGGAGTACATACAGATCAGGAGGTATCGGATAGTTCATATAGTCCGTCAGAAGGTGATGCTACCGAGTCAGAGTATTCATACACTCCAACTACCGTACATTCCAACCCTCAGGGCCACCAGATTGATCTAAGTTCAGAGGAGGATGAGGATGAGGATATAAGACACGTCCGAGGTCAGAGGGTGCAACAGGAGGTTGTGTCTGATCATACAGTGCAGGATCGATCTTGAGAGGATAGAGATTGATAACCTTATCCCCGTCCCCGAAACAGGGGGAGTGATGATGCTGAGTATGCCCAATGGGCCCGGAGACCCCGGGTTGAGCGAGTTACAAGTTTTGATGGACTTACCAAGATGGAGCACTTTCAGCGTCTTAGACCCCCCAGATTCTCCGACAAGGGAGGGTCAGAGTCCGCAGAGTCATGGTATTCTGACATGGATCGATTACTTGGGACATTGGGTTTTCCATCTGAGGAGATGGTTGCACATGCCACATTCAACTTGAGAGACAGAGCCTATAATTGGTGGAAAGGGGTAGTTGGCTCCAGGAGAGTGGAGTACACTCAGCGGGGCAGGAGGGATCCCGGGATGAGGTGGGAAGAGTTCTCTCACCTATTTTAGGAGTGATGGATAGGGTATACTACCCGAGACCGTCACCAGATGGAGTTTGACAGCCTGCGTCAGGAGAGTATGTGCGTCATGGACTATGAGCATGAGTTTGAGCGCTTACTACAGTATGCTCCCCAGTATGATGGGATGGAGGATGAGAAAGAAAAGAGGTTTATGAGAGGCTTGAGGCCAGAGATCAGTAGGTACGTGGTACACCTGAGTATCAAATCATATCATGAGATAGTTCAGAAATCCTTATTGATAGAGATGGAAGAGGCGGATGACCGAGTAGCGCCTCACTGACCCCAGACCAACGGGAGGAGCTCGGGATTGTAGAATTCACGTAGAGGTGCCAATAGATCCAGTAGAGCAGGTCATGATGATAAGGGTAAGGGTGTCGCAGGAGCATCACCATATTGCCAGAGTTATGGCAAGTATCACGCCGGCACATGTTACCGCTAGTCGGGAGGATGTCTTAGATGTGGATCCACCGACCATTGGATCAAGAACTGCCCACTGATGCAGGGGCAGGATAAAGTGGTAGAGCCACATTATCAGCAGCGGGCCCAGCCCAACACGTCATGGGGGCGCGTAGTAGCTTTGGGTGGCCCAGGATTCCAGCAGCCGAGACTGCAGCATCAGCCACCACCTCCACCACCACAGCTGCAGGACCGACCAGGATGAGTATTCCATATTGAGATAGCTGAGATGGCCCAGTAGGGAGATTTAGCAGGTACATCATTTCTGAACAATGTTTCTGTTTATGCACTTTTAATATTAGTGCATCTATGTCTTTTGTTGCACAAAGTTGTGCAATATTTCTGCATTGGGCTATTAGTAATCTGTATGATGGGTTCTGATTTGTACTACCGAGAGTCAATATCTTTTATTAAATGAGATGGTATTCGAATGTGTATTGACTGTTGGTAGGTACACCTTAGTATGTAATTCAGTCCGAGTGGACTTCTGTGATTCAGTCCGAGTGGACTTCTGTGATTCCGTCCAAGTGGATGTATGTAATTAGTGTGAGGAAGATTAGTGTGAGCTTACCTCTACAGACACCATGTAGAGTTAGAGAAGCTTTTGGTTATGCGATACTTTCTGCAGGTATTTCTTGAATAGTTGTCGGGGATGCCGTCAGAGCGGGAGATCGTACATGAGAAGTGTCATGGTGACACTTTAGGAACATTGGCGGTGTGCCAAGTTGTGAAGTGTAATTTTTGAATATGCGAAGTATCAGAAATGATGATAGAACATTCCGTCCATCTTTGAGTACAAGCAAGGGTTGCTGTACTTTGAAGAATGTCTGTAAGACTCAGATCACAAAGAGAAATTCAGACGCATTAGAAAAACCACGAATGAACACACCACCCCATATGGGAATAAGCGGTGTTAGGATTTGGAATTTGAGGTTGGAGACAGTTTGGCTCAAGATTATACCAAGTAAAGGGACCACTAGATGTGACGGTCGGAGCAAGTTAGCCCGAGATATGTTAACCCTTATGAGATTTTAGAGTGTTTGGGAAAAGTTTCCTATCTTTTAGCTTTGCCTCTGAGCCTGTCGGCAGCACATAATGCTTTCGCATTATTATACTCAAGAAGAGTATTCTGAATCCGATTCAGACCATCCATGTGGATGAGGTTTAGTTACGAGCCAAACTTGTCTTATCAGGAAATATTAATTGCCTTGTTGCCTAAGAACATTTGGAATGTTACCCTGATGAATTTATGAGTTTGAAGGTACTCTTGGAGGACCAAAAGTCCTAAGGGGGTGAGAATGTTACAGTCACCGTTGTCGGATGGTAACTTTTCGATAACTGCAATCACCGGGACTCTGTTATAAAATGTGCGGGACATGAGTTTTATTAATTTCCATGTCCCGAGAAGTTTTTAGAGGTCCATTTGAAAGGGACTTCACATTTTGGTATAAGTACGTAAGTTCCGAGCCATTTTGCTAAATTTCACTTCGGATGGCAAAATAGTCATTTTGAAAAAATGGATGAAAATACCCCTAAGGGTAAAGAAGGATAATTTCAGTTATGATAAGGAGGAAGGAGATAGTGGGGTATTATTATGTATATTAAAGAATGAGTGGAAGACATGTGTTATGTTATGATTTAAGGAATAATAAGTGGAATGACATCACTTTACACTACCTTATGTTTATTAGTATTACAAGAGAAGAAATTGAACAAAATTAAATGAAAATAGGAGTGAATTTCGGCAATAAATGAGAAGAGAAAGAATGGAAATTAGTTTGGGAATTAGAAAATAAGTGGAAATAAAGAAAAAGAAATGATGTATTTTAGTTAAATTCTTTTCTTTTCTTTCTCGCTTTCACTCTCACTTGTTCCTAAAACTTCATCTTCACCATCTTAATGTTTTGCTCAATCTTCATCTCTTCATTTCTACACCAAATCACCAATAAATCTTCAAGGATTTTACAAGGTAAGCTTGGATTCATGTGAAGTTCATGAAGAAAACAAGTTTGGTAGAAGTTTTTGAACTCATCTCTTTTTTCTCTTTAGGGGCCGATTTGTTGGGTCAGTTTTGGGCCAAAGTTCTTCATCAAATTTATCAAAAATTAGTTAATGTGAGCATGAATATAGGGTAATTTGAAGTGATATTAGCGTCTTTTTCTCAATTTCTTCATGATTAGTGCAAATGGTGAATTAGGGTTCATGATCAAAAGTTAGTGGAATTTGAAAGTAAGTGTAGAAAGGTGTTCTTGGGTGGTTTATGAACACTTTTAATACTTGGAGTTAACATTGAATCTCCATGGAGGGTCATTTTCTAAAATGGCCGAATTTTAAGGCATGAATTTGATGTTGTTGATTCATTGTTAAAGTGTTGAATTCTGATGATTTAGTGATACTATGGAGCTCCTAAATTGATGTTTAAAGTTTGAAGAAAACTCACCTTGGGTACTTTTGTCAATGGGCTGAAAGTTAAGGGAGTTTTAGAGGAAATTGGTAATTATTGATGAATTGTGAAATTGGTGTTGGATTAGTGTTATTAGTGAGCTCTTAGAATGATGTTGAAAGTTTGAAGAAACTTTCTTTGGTGAATTGGGAAGTTTGGGCCGATTTTGTATGTTGGATAATTAAATGGGTATTCTTTGATGAATGATGGAATTGTGTTGAATTAAGGTTGAAATTGAGCTTCTAAGTTGAAGTGTGGATAATTGGAGTAATTTCCCTTAATTGTGTAAAGTTGGCCAAATTTAATAAGTATGGTACAATGTGGTATTTTGCTAAAGTATGAGTTGGAGTTTATTTAAAGTTGGTTATGAGATCCCAATTTTTGATTGGTTGATTAAAGGAGGTTTACTAGGTAAGTTTACCTAGTTTGGTTGAAAATACAGAGTTGGAATGTCAAGTGGACATTTTTTATAAAGTATGGATGATTTTTGTTAAGTATGGTTGTGAGTTGGAATAAGTATGCTTAGTGCTCCTAAGTGTTGTTAATTTGTTAAAGAGAGCTCTTTTGATGTATTTTGTTAAGTTGGCCAAAATTTATGGCTTTGAAAAGAGGTTTGTTGTTAATTATTGTCAAGTGGAAAATGTTATCTAAAGTGAGCTAAATTATTGCTAAGGGAGCAATTTTCTAATATTTAGTAAAGTTGGTCACTATTTTGGAAATACGGCCGAGCTGCACTTTTGGATAAAGAATTGAGGATTAAATTCCTTTTGTTGTGTAATTGTTAGAGTCATCTTGGATAGCTGGGAATTCAACCAGAACATTGTTGGACGTCCGATAGCGGTTACCTCGAGTTGCCTGGGAGATTTGCAGTTGAATTTAGGTAAGGGCTCAACTTTCTTGAATTTTCATTCTGGGATGCTTTCATGCAATTTGGGTTACTTGAAGCTAGTCTCGTGCTAAGGGTGGGGCCCTGTGACTCCCGGGACTAGTTACATGGTAAGGTAATGGTTATGCAGGTTTTCAAGCTTGGAGTCATTTATAGATGATCAATTTTGTATATCTTCGGATCTTAGTGATCATGATGATCACTTCTGTATGTTGTGATATCTATGTGATCTTGATGATCCATTTCATATTTTCTGATAATCAGTGATCATGATGATCACTTCCGTATGTTTATGATATTCAGTGATCAAGGTGATCACTTTTGTGATGCTACATGCATCGGTCAATGATTGGCTTTCGATATGATTATGATGGTTCTGGGAACCTAGGGCCCTTACTGGTACCATGCATTTGTTATGTATATGGGAACCTCGATTGCTTGCGCATCAACCCTCGGGGGCCGTCATTGTGTATTTTTGTCCGACGAGACGATGGCTTATATGTGTACCTAAGTTGGTATCTGTGTTATCATCCGATGGGATGATTGTGTATATGGGTATCTAAGTTGATATCTGATTTTGCATCTGATGGGATGAGTCTGTATTTATACCTAAGTTTTTATTTCGTAATCGTATCCTTTTTGTCCTTCGGGGCATCCGTTATATATATTATTGTCATTTACATACATTGCATATCATTCATCATATTAATTAGGGTGCATGAGCTGTGTAGTATATTGCATACTATACACGCTAACCTTTGTGGTTACAGGAAATAAGGTAAGGGTGGAATTATGAGAGTTTCACATTTCACGCATATCATTTACTATGAGATATTTAGGTTGTTAGCACATGGCATGCGAACCCTTCATGCAGGGAGTACTAACCTTCTTTGTTGCAGGTCATTTATAAAACCATTATCTTAGCTCAACCCTTACTGAGTACCTTTCGATGACTCACTCCCCTTACATTCATATTTTTCAAGAGCTTCTGATATTAGACCAGCGGAGTAGTCCTGCTAGGTTCTTCTGTGATTTTTGTGCCTCATGTACAAATAGCTCCTAGATGTGAATTTTGTTTCTATGTAAGAGGTGTCCTCGATTGAGTAGTTACTCATAGATTGAGTATTTGGGTGAGCACGCAAATGATATGACTGATGGTTAATTCTTTGTTAGTGGTCAGTAGCAGCAGTAGTAGCTTGGAGTGCTTGTCGGTATCATAGTTGATTCCCGACCACCCAGGCACAGTATGTATTCTTGGCAGCTCTGGGCTCTGTAGGAGTAGATCGCATATACATACATGTAGTTTTGAAAGAATTTTGGAAAAATGTTTATATGTTCAGCTACTTAGTGATTTTGAAATGTTGACTCATGTGAGCAGCTCCTTTCTGATTATCTGGTTGTATATGATTTTATTTGGGGAGTGTTTACTCCTTTCTAGTGCATCTGGTATTGAGCTGAGGTCAATTTTATGTTGTGTAAATGTGTAATTTCATGTATGTATGAGGAAATTTTTAAGTGCAGGATTTTATGAAAACCGGGATAACCTAACCAATTGCACGTTTAGGACAAGGGTAAGATATTTCATGGGACCGGGTTATGGATCACCCACCACACTGTGGCCATGTCCTGACATCACCATCCCTCACTGTTGGCTTTCGCAGGCATAAGGGTGGTGACAACTTAGTATCAGAGCAGGTTATGAGAATAAGATTTATGGACATAGATTGTTCAAATATGGATTTGGGAAATAGGTGTTTGGACGGGCGCAGCCTATGCCACCGATTAGTCTAGGATGGTTCAGTGAGGAGTCTGGATACTTGAATAAGAGGTGGGACAGCAGGTGGTCTGCCAGAACATGCTCAAGATGAATAAGGTTCCGGTTTGCCTTGGTAATGAGGAAATTTCACAAAAGTGGACCATTAAGGAAATGGTTTATCTTATTGTTTTGTGATTGGGTATGGTATGGTTTGATTCTATTTTTCTATTTAGATAATTTTCATCATACATCATACATCATACATGCATCTACACTACATAGCTATTAGGAATACTGCTGCTTGCTTCTGATAGGAAATTAACCATTCTGTTGTGCTCTTTCTTCTATTGTGAATTTTCAGTTATGGTATATACTCGCCGCGAGCGATTTTACATCTTGAGCTTAGAGATGCAGACCCCGCTCCTTCCGATAACATGGGAAGGAGGTGAAGGGGGTCGAGGAAACAACAGGCTCAAGTAGAGCCTCTGCAGCCACTGCAGGATAGGGCGAATCTGGTTAAGTTTTTAGGATAGATTCAGATGATTCTGAAGAATGCCTTACCCCAGGGAGGTCAGGGAAACTTGGGAGTGCATGTGGATCAAGAGGCATCAGATAGCTCATATAATCCGTCAGAGGGTGACGCTACCAAGTTAGAGTATTCATATACTCCCACTACCGTACATTCTAGCCCTCAGGGCCACCAGATTGATCTGAGTTCAGATGAGGAAGATGATGAGGATAGAAGACACCCTGAGGCTGGAGGGTGCAAGGAGAGGTTGTGACTGATCATACAATGCATGATCTATCTAGAGAGGATAAGATTGACGACCTTACCGCCATCCCCAAGACAGGGGAAGTGATGATGCTAAGTATGCCCGATGGGCCCGGAAGCCCCAGGTTGAATGAGTTACAGGTTCTAATGGACTTACTAGGATATAGCACTTTCAGCACCTTGGACCCCCTAGATTCTCCTGTAAGGGAGGGCCGGAGTTCACAGAGTCATGGTATTCTGAGATGGATCGGTTACATGGGACATTGAGGTTTCCATCTGAAGAGATGATTTCATGTGCCACATTCAACCTCAGAGACATGGCGTATAGTTGGTGGAAAGGAGTGGTTGGTGCTAGGAGAGTAGAGTACGCATAGTGGGGCAGGAGGGACCCCTGGAAGAGGTGGGAAGAGTTCTCTCACCTATATCAGGAGTGATGGATCAGGTACGCAGCCCGAGATCATTTCCAGATGGAGTTTGATAGCCTGTGTCAGGGGAGTATGTCGGTCATGGACTATGAGCATGATTTTGACCGATTAGTCCGGTATACTCCCCAGTATGATGGGATAGAGGATGAGAAAGCAAAAAGGTTTATAAGAGGCTTAAGGCCAGAGATCAGGAGGTACGTGGTACCCCTGAGTATCAAATCATATCATGAGGTAGTTCAGAAGGCCTTTTTGATCGAGATGGAGGAGGCAGAGGACCGAGATGTGACTCATAGACCCCAGACCAGCGGGAGGAATTCAGGAACGCAAAGGTCACGAAGGGGTGTCGGCAAGACCGACAGAGCGGACCAGGATAACAAGGGCAAGGGAGTAGCAAGACCATCACTATATTGCCAGAGCTGTGGCAAGTATCACTCTGGCACATGTTACCACCGGAAGGGCGGATGTCTAAGATGTGGATCCACCGACTGCCCATGGATTCAGGGATAGGACAAGGCAGTAGAGCCTCATTACCAGCAGCGGGCCCAGCCCAACGTGTCATGGGGGCTCGGATTAGCTTTGGGTGGCCCGAGATTTCGGTAGCCGATACTGCAGTATCAGCCACCACCTCCACCACCATAGCTGCAGGCCCGACCGAGTCGGGTATTCCGTATTGAGAGGGGCGAGACGGCCCAGCAAGGAGCTTTAGCAGGTAGATCATTTCTGAACAATGTTTCTATTTATGCACTTTTAATATTAGCGCATCTATGTCTGTTGTTGCACAAAGTTGTGCAATATTTATGCATTTGTCTATTAGTAACCTGTATGATGGGTTTCTGATTTGTACTACCGAGAGTCAATATCTATTATTAAATGATATGGTCTTTGAATGTGTATTGACTGTCGGTAGGTATCAGATGTAATCCAATTTAGTTGGTGTTAAGTATAGCTTAGTATGTAATTCAGTCTAAGTGGACTTCTGTGATTCAGTCCGAGTGGACTTCTGTGATTCCGTCCGAGTGGACTTCTGTGATTCCGTCCGAGTGGATGTAGTAATTCAGTCCAAGTGGATGTATATAATTAGTGTGAGGAAGATGAGTGTGATCTTACCTCTACAGACACGGTGTAGAGTTAGAGAAGCTTTCGGTTGTGCGATACTTTCCATAGGTATTTCTCGAAGAGTTGCCAGGGATGCCGTAAAAGCGGGAGATTGTACATGAGAAGTGTCATGGTTACACTTTAGGAACATTGGCGGTGTGCCAAGTTTTGAAGTGTGATTTCTAGATACATGAAGTATTAAAAATGATGATAGAGCATTGCGTCCATCTTTAAGTACAAGCAAAGGTTGCTGTAGTTTGAAGAATGTCTGTAAGACTGAGCTGATAAAGAGAAATTCAAACGCGGTAGAAAATCGTGAATGAACACACCACCCCATATGGGAATAAGTGGTGTTAGGATTTGGAATTTGAGGTCGGAGACAGTTTGGCTCAAGATTATACTAAGTAAAAGTACCACTAGATGTGGTGAGCGGGGTAAGCTAGCCCCGAGATATGTTAACCCTTTCAGATTCTAGAATGTATGGGCAAAGTTTCCTATCCGTTTGCCTTGCCTCTGAGCATGTCGTTAGCGCATAAGTCTTTCGCATTAGTATACTCAAGAAGCTTATTCTGGATCCGATTCAGACCATCCATGTGGATGAGGTTCAGTTGATTGCCTTGTGGGCTAAGAACACTTGGAATGTAACCCTGATGAATTTCTGAGTTTGAAGGTACTCTTGGAGGACCAAGAGTCCTAAAGGGGGGGAGAATGTTACAGTCACCGTTGTAAGATGGTGACTTTTTGATAAATTTGACTGGAGGTCAAATTCTGCAATCACCGGGACTCTGTTATAGAACTTGCGCGAGATGAGTTTTATTGATTTCCATGTCCCGGGAAGTTGTTAGAGGTTGATTTTCAAGAGACTTCACATTTTGATATAAGTATGCGAGTTTCGAGCCATTTTTCTAAATTTCACTTCACGTGGTAAAATGGTCATTTTAGAAAAATGGACGAAAATACCCTTTAAGGGTAAAATGAGGTAATTTAGGT
>JBBYHH010574625.1:0-10719 GCA_038382905.1 Daphne laureola
CGGTGGTCGCGTAATTAATTCCCGTCCAAATTTCCTTTGTTTGAACAATGTATACGAAATTTTTTACAAGTCACCGGATTATTCCCGGGAAGTTACAAATTCCAAACACACTGTTCTGGGAGTGATCGTAATATTATATATTCTTGTATAAATGAGCATGATATTTGTGAGATGTCATGCCTTTTAATCTTCTATGAAATCATGTGTTTGTATAAATATGAACATGAACTGAGAATCTAAAAAATTCAAAATCTTCAAATGGTATCAGAGCTTGTGTTGCTAGAATCTCATTCATGTTTATGTGTAAATAAAATTAATTCAGTTGTATGAATATTTGACAAGAATTGATGAGGCCGAAAATAAGGATAAATCACATGTTGTTTTTTCATGAGATTGAATTTGTTTCATGTTGTTTTTCCATGAATTTTGGATGAATTTTTTATCGAATTCATGTCTAGAATATTAAAAGTATTGAATGATCATGTGATGAAAATATTATGAGAATTCGGCCATGATAAGAAAATACAAGTTTTTTGTGAAAATTACTTGTTTGATTCACATGAATATGAAAACATGTGTGCTAATGTGTTAATGACATGAAATAAACAAAGTAGTTTGTATATTCAAATACATGTTCCTTATAAAAAAAATGTAAGTATATGTTACTTACATATATCACGTTATCATCCTATTCTAAAGTCTTTACTTTAAGATTTTTGTGATCTACATTCTATCTAAGGATGTGAATTTTAAACGAGACCATTTGACCACACCATCTTTCCTAAAAATGTACTTACAATAACTAAGGAGTTGAGAGACAATAGTACAAGATGATGTTACATGAATGGCATATGTACATATTACATGACCGAATGTACTAGTGACACAATAAAGAACCTTCTTAAAAAACTCGTTAAGAACATGTGTGAAATTATGAAAATTTGTTTGTATGTTTCTAATTAAATACTATATGCATCTCTTTTGCCATGTATGAAATAATTTTATACGCTCGTTACTTGAATAAAGCTTGAAGTCTCATTTGAAGATTACAAAAATATCACTATCAACAGTGGTTCCCTCCAGAAGAAGATGAAGCCAAAACCAATTAAGATGAAGACTAAGACATCTTCAAACGGTTCATTCCTGTTTGAGCTACCCTCCTACCACCCTTTCAAGACAATTCAAATGTAATAATCATATTAAGACTCTTATGGTATGAATTAGCTAGCTAAATAGTTTAATTAACTTAACTAGTTAGGGTTAGCATCTAATTGGGGTTGTTTAATTAGTTGCTAAACCTAGAGTAAGTTGGTCTTTTCATGTAAGGGGCCGGATGTTGGTAGCCTCCTAGGGTATACATTCAACCACCAAACACATTTTGAAGTTAGAACTCATATTTTACAAGATTGAAAAGTTTTTGCCTCTTGCTCATCTAGGGTTCTCCATTCTAACTCCACTATCCAGCTCCTAGGTTCAATTCATTTAGCCTAAGAACTAAGTCTATATTGCTCCATCATTCGAGTAGAGAGGTGCTAGATCCATCCCATCAATTACAGCTTGAAAAACAAACCTCATGATGCACCAAGCTAGGGTTTTGGCCACTTCTACCTCCACCCATTCTTTCTCTTAGATCCTGAATATGAGCTTCAATCATCAATGATGGTTCATATCACATTGTTATTACTTATATTGTAGGATTCTATCTATCAGTTAGAACTCATATTTTGCAGGGACTTTATCTCAGTTGCTCTGCTCATCTATCAAATAATTCTTCTACAACGCGTTGGACAGCAGAAGATTGACATGGTTGGTTGTAGAGCACAGGCCCTGGTTTGGTCTAAATAGCAATGGTGGTGGCGGAGGTGAAGAGACAACAGCAAAGTGGCGGCGAGCAGCAACAAAGCATTAATCTGAAGTGAAGACTTGTTTACTACCAGTTTCTAAAGTCTCACCGATACCTAATATGAACAAGAACAAGAGACGACCGAGACAGTATTGATGTTGAGTATCGTTCTATAGCGGGTATCGGTACGAGACCGAAATTCCGGCAACAACGATACGATTTTTCAAACATTGATCTCAACGTTACCACATTAGCAGCTTAAATACCAAGTAACCAAGTTGACCTGCTGTTTTTGGAGTCTACTTCTGCCTTTGCGTTTTTTTTTTTTTTTTTCCGTCGGATATTCTTTTCCCCTTTGCTAGATTTTCTAATAAAACGATCCTATTTTTGCGAGGCCAAAAAAAGAGCAGCACATTTATAATGATCTGAAAAATTGTTAACATCCCCTTCTCATTCTGATTCCTCAGATGCCTCTCTCAGCCACTGCAGCAAAAGATGCGTATAAAGAGTCATTGCAACAAAAGAGTAACATCACAAGGAATTAGCTGGATGAAACCACAGATTGAAGAATGCTGAGAACTTCCCGGTTCTTTTTCCGGGTGAAATCAAAGCTGTAGTGAAAAAAAATGCTGGGAATAAAGAAACAGAGGAAAGCCCTTACTTGCAAAAACTTTTGAGACTTCTTAACAAACACTTTATCTGATTCATCTGCGCCTTCTTTCTCATCTGCCCACCTTAAAATAGCATCTTCTTCCAAAATGTCCTCCTCATACAGAAGGTGCAAAACCTGAATTCACATATATGAAGTAAAGAGGTTTAGGGCATTTATGTAGCTCTTAGTAATCATAGTTCATTATCATCTCATTGAACCCTGATCCAAACCATGATCACTATGTTCCAGCCGTGGCATGAAATTCATAATAATTATCTGTTTAAGGCTATTTAGGTTTGATAACTATTTAGGTTTGATAAATAAATGTTAAAAAACAATAAATATACTTGATGTGAGACTACATTTCAAATTGATAATCAAGTAAATGACAATCCATTAGATTAAGCTGAAAATAACTTAAGCAAACTAATCCCTTAAATAAAGTCATTTATGTGACAAAAAATTAAGAATCATTCTTGATTTAAGTAAATTTGTTGTTTTTAAAACATGTCTATCTAGGTTTGTGTAAATTGTAAACAAACAAGAATTTTAATTGTCCATGCTTTGCAACGGATGCAAATTACAAAATTTATAAGAATTTGATAAGATTGCAATATCGAGCTAAAAAGTGGATCGCAGATGTTAGTATAACTTCATAAAATAAAATGAGAAAGTAAACAATGATTACAGGTAGAAACCTATTAGTTTTAAGACTTCATGGCTCAGGGTCAATCCGCACAGGATAAAAAATAAAGGATAATTATCATTTACCCCTGAGGTTTGGTATAACCTTCACTTTGCCCCCGTATTTTCAGAATTCTCTCTTTTCTCACCTAAGGTTTGATAAAATATACAAAAACCCCCTACAGACTAACTTCCGTTAACAAATCTGTTAAATTTTAAATCTAATTACAAAATTAAACCTCTAATTTTTTAACCCTAACAATTATTCCGTTACTTTTTTACCTCTTACAATTTTATCATCTCTATTTCTTTCTCCTCTCCTTCCCACCTTAGACCAGCAGACCCTCTCTTCATGATCACGCCCACAAGTCAGTTGCGTACATCAGCTTTGGTGGCTTCGCCGCCCCGTCACCACACGAACTCGTTGGCCTTGCCATGAAGCTTGAAGGACCGGAACACCATTCCTCTGGTCAGGGGAGACACAAAGGAAGATCTTCCGGAAAGGTTCGTGGCGCCAACAAACGGCAGCAAGCGAAGATCATTCCAATGCGCACCGCAACTGGAGATTCTTAAGCACCCGAGTGTCGGTACCAGGAGATTGATTTCTAACTATGCTTCCATCTTACATGCTTATGATCTAGCTGTTGAGTATTTCAACTTAAAAAATGGAATCGAGCAAGTATACACAGCAGTGAAAAATTTGAAGGTATAAAAATTTGAAGGTATAAAAATCAGTTGATCTAATATTTACTCAAATGATTCTTGTCTGTAGTGCTATTTACTCAAATGATTCTTGTCTGTAGTGCTGCACAGTATGAGTATATCAACTTTTTATTTTTCTTATTTTTGATGAGAATGAGTAGATCATTTCATCATCTCATAGAACATTTTCCAGGTGCCGATTAACTTACTTATCAAGACACCTTGGATCAATTCGTATTAGTTATAAGGAAAAAAAAAAAGATAATCCTGTTGATTCTTTGTGTGCTGATATTCTTTCTATTTTCAGAACTAAAAAGATTTCCGTTGATTGGAACAAATGTAATGTTATTTTGATCCCCAAAACGGATAATCCTAAGTCTTTAAGGAACTTTAGACCCATTAGCCTTTGTAACGCCAGGTACAAAGTTGTGTCAAAGATACTTGTTAGACATCTTAGGACTGATCTTGTCAACTTGATTGGCCCTTGGCAATCAGCTTTTATTCCAGGTAAGAAAACTAGCGATAATGTGTTGATATTCCAGGTAGGAAAACTAGCGATAATGTGCTGATTGTTCAGGAAATTGTTCATTCGTTTAAGAAAAAAACAAGTAAATGTGGGAATATGCTCGTTAAACTTGATCTTGACAAAGCTTATGACCGTCTTGAATGGAGTTTTATTAGAGAAGCCCTCATCTTTTTTAATGTTTCTGAAAATGCTTGCACTCTCATTCTTTCATGTGTATGCTCAACTTCTATGAATTTTTTGGTTAATGGTGAAATCACTAGGGAGATTCTACCTTCTCGCGGAATGAGACAAGGTGATCCTCTTTCTCCCTATATTTTCATTATATGTCTTGAATATCTTGCTTTCCGTATTTGCATGGAATGTGAAAGTGGGGATTGGGAAATGTTTAGGGTAGGTAGAAAGGGTGTGCTCTAACCTTTTCTTTGCTGATGATATTATTTTGTTTTCAAAAGCCACTTTGAAATCTGCTAATACTATTAATAGGGTTTTGGTGGACTTTTGTGGTCAATCAGGGCAAATTATTAGTGCAGAAAAGTCACAAATTTTATTCTCTAAAAATACTGCTGCTAGCCTAAAAAATAGTATTGCTGGAAGATTGGGTTTCATAGTCATTGATAATATTGGTAAGTATTTGGGATTCCCTATTGAGGCTGGAAATTGGCGTAGAAATAAATGTGAGTTCATAATTGAAAAAATCAACAGGAAACTTAGTAGTTGGAAGAAGAACTATTTATCTATAGTTGGACGAGTGCAACTCACTAAATCAGTTTTAGCCTCAATTCCCGCCTACTACATGCAAATTAACAAGCTCCCTAAAAACATTACTGACCATATTGATAGATTGAGCCGGAATTTCATCTGGGGTTCAACACCTCAGTGTAAAAAACGTCACCTTGTTAATTGAGAAACAGTTACAATGCCTAAGAAAAATGGGGGCCTTGGAATCCCCTCCGCCAAAGTTCTTAATGATACTTATCTAGCTAAGACTGCATGGAATATTTTAACTGAAAATAATCTATGGGTTGATATTCTTAAAGGAAAATATGTTCTCAACCCGTCCATGAAAACTGCTTCTTCGTTGTGGAAGAAAGTCATTTCTAATGGTAATTGGTTGGTTGATCATATAAAGTGGGCTGTTGAAAATGGTCAAAGAATAAATTTTTGGCATGATAGGTGGTGTGGTTCTAGCTCAATCAGAAAACGCATTCAGGGACCCCTTTTGACTCGTGAAAGGGAGCTTTCTCTCTCTGATTTTGTGGAAAATAATAATGCTATATCCTTTGTATTGCCTGCTGAAATATTGTCTGATATTCACGGCATTTTTGTTAATACTACCTCTCCCGTTACTCACATTTTATCATGTGATTTTTGCTCCTTGGGTAAGTTCAGCCTTTCTAATGCCTATAAGGCTAGAGAAGGAAATTCTGTTAACTTTTTGTCTCCTCATAACTGGGATTGGATATGGTCTACCAAGATTCTTCCAAAAATTAAATGTTTTTTTATGGAAAGTTATCCATGCAAGACTTCTCACTGCTTCTTATTTGCATCATATAGGTCTGTTTGATTCTTCTGTGTGTGCTAGGTGTCAGGATGTTGATGAAACCATTGATCATATATTTAGGGATTGTTTCTTTGCTAAGGATATTTGGGCTGGTTTGAGATTTCACTTTCCTCCTATTGCACGGGTGTCTTGTTTGAAATCTTGTTGCACTTTGAAATCATTTTCTCCCTGGTATGGTATCCCTTGGAATTATATGTTTCCTGTCGTTGTGTGGAATATTTGGAAGGTTAGGAATGCTTTAATCTTTGGTAAAAATGCAGATTCTTCTACTAATGTTGGCTCTAGAATTATTAGTTACTCTGCTGAAATCTGGGTTTTAAAAAATGAAAATAAGAATCTACAAGTTACCCCTAGACATAAGTTTCAACATTGGAAGCCTCCTCCAGCTCCATGTCTTAAGCTAAATGTAGATGGTGCTTCTTCATCGACTCATGGTAATGGGGCGGGTGACATCATTAGAGACTCATCGGGTACCTTTGTTATAGTTTTTTTGAAGAAGCTAGGTACATGTGATGCGATGGATACCGAGGCTTGGGCCTTGCTGGAAGGGCTGAAAATGGCTGGTTTGATGAATAACATAAAGATTATAGTTGAATCTGACTGTTTAAGTTTATGCAACATTATCAATGAAACAACATCCACACTTATCTACTTAAAGGGAATTATTGTTGAATGCAGGGCTCACTTAAAGCAGTTGGGAGTTCGATGGATCAGGTTTAGCCCAAGAGAGACAAATCTTGTTGCAGATCAACTCGCCAAGCATGCGAGGACTTCTTCAAAAAATCTCATATTCTTGGATAAAGCTCCAGATTTTTTAGTGCCAACTATTCTGTTTGACTTGAATTACATCTCTTATTCTATTGATCTTCCATGTCATAAGCATTCTATCATCTTACTCAAGATACTATTAGAATTAGGGAGACATTTACCTTAAGAGACGAGGTCCCTTTTGATTTTAATATCAATAGGAACTCTTTTGATAGAGAAAAAAATGCTATACTGTAATTTTCTGTAATCAATATCTTTTCACCACAAAAAAAAAAGGTAGGTAGGTAGCTCCTGTCCTGTTCATTAGTTTGGGAGTGGGAATTTCGATAGGTGAGAAAAAAGGAGCTGCAGTGCAGAGGCGACCTAATAATTAAGTACTCCACAAGTTGGTGCACTGCACTGCAGGGGATCATGATGATCCAGTTAATTAGTAATTGATTAATAGGATTTTGTTTGGGTTGCCTACGACGACCTTCTTCACATACATACTACTCCATTACTTTAATTAAAGGTCAATTAATATCCTTATTGTAACATATTAACAATTTCACCATGCACGCTTGTGTTTTCATAATAGGAATTGGGCAAAAAAATAAAAAAGAAATTCATTTTTGTATTTTTTATTAATGGATAATTAAGATGCGTATTTGAGTAGGTAAAATATAAATACTCACAGTATCGAAATTCATTTTCAGTACCACCATATCACTCCTGACGTGTTATGCTGATATGTAGGATGATGTGGCAATTGCTTGTTTTTTGTTTTTTGTTTTCGTTTTTATTTATAAAAAAAAAAAAGTCTTTAACCGGATGAAATAGAAAAACCTTTTATTCCACATTTGCCATTCTTCTTTATATATTATTGTTCATGGTGGCTTGGTTCTTTTCTCTCTTGCTCTCCTTCTTACTCAAACAGTTATTGAATTAAAAATGCACTTGTGGTTGCGTCATTGAATGGGGAAAGGATCAATCAAGAGTTAACTAATTTGGTTTAAAATTTGTGAGACAAATGTTTTTTGGAAAATGTGTAGAATTTAAATAGTTCTTGGTTTGTTGTAAAAAATGGTGATGAAGAGCACACCCTGCTTGGTAAATACTAGCTCAGTCCATAAAAAAATAATGCGTTTCATTTTTAATAATTAATTTATGATTTTATTTATTTTACATTTTAATATATAAATTCAAATATTCTTAATGTAAATTATAGATTAATGTCTATAGCTTTTAAACATATTTTTTCCGAATGTTTGTAACAAATTATTTAGGTTTTATTATCAAATAGTCTCATAAACTATGTTAACTCGTGTACTTTAGTCCCTAAACTATAAAACATGTCAACTCACTCCCTAAACTATGTAAGTTCAGACACTTTAATCTTTTAATTCGATAACTCGCTCAATGAGATTCTAACGTTGTTAATTTTTTGACAAATGAGTGGCCTATTTATAAGAATTTAAAGCATTAAGTTACAAATACTTAAGTTCAAAACTTCAAGGGACTGTAGTGGCTAGCTCTACTCCTCTGTTCAACTCGACTCACCCATCCAGAAAATCCAGTGAGACGATATTTTTGTTAGATATGATAGTTTTTGGGACTTTGGGCACATATTAGAAAGAAATATGATCATAATAGATATTTTCTCCAAAGTCAACTAATATTCATACGATCAAAGGGGTAAAATGTTTGACAGTGTATAGTTGAGAGACTGAGTTGACACGTTTTATAATTCAGGAACTACAATAATTGAGTCAACATAGTTCAGGGGACTATCTAATAATTAAGTCAATTATTTATAGTAATAAGTTGATTCTCTCACAACATTAAAAAAGAAATACCAAATTTTCAGAGACGGAAGAAATATAAATTATTTAGCATTATATACTAAGTTATTGACAAAAAAAAATATGATGGAAAAGAACGTTAATAAAAGAGTGTTTAAAATAAAAAAAAACAAATTTATAGAATAAAATCAACAAGGTAAAGATTTCTAAATGGAAACATGACAATGTTTTGAGAATATCTTACTCCCTCCGTCCTAAAAATAATGTTTCATTTCATTTTAAACATTTAATTTATGAATTTTGTTCTCTAACATTTTGATATTGAAAATGAAAAAATATATATGCAAATGATAAATAAGTATTTGCAGTTTGTAAATATATTTATTTTATTTTTTTTAGAATAATTCTTCATAACAATAATTTAGTTCAAACACAATATAAAAAGTCAAACAGAGCATTCTTTTTTGGATGGGGCAAGTATACGTCAACATACTGAAAATAGAAAGAAGAAGGCTTAAATACAAATTAGTACCTTGAATTATGATAAAATGAATGATTAAGGGTTTGGACAAAAAACACTGCGAATAAGGACATGAACTATTGGAAAAATGCAGATAAAGCCCCCGACTCACTTGACTCGTCCCGTGAGATTAAAACAGTATACTACAAAGTTGTATTTGAAACTGGGTTCAGTTCAATAGAGAAGACAGTAAATGAGTTGAAGACACATGAGTGTTCAATGGACGTCTATAATGTGATCATTCTCTTGTTTTCGAGTTAAAAATATAAATGTCTGTAACGTCTCATGACCGCATGTGATGAGTCAAGTAAATCTGGACCTTTACCTGCACTATCTCAATAATTCAAACTTTTATTTGCAGTATTTTTTTGTTCAAATTCTTAATTACTTATTTTATTATAATTTAAGATACTAATCTGTATTTAACTTGAAAAAGAAGTGACATTCATTACCTCGCCGTCTCTCTCCGTTGTCCTCACATATCCGTTGACCTTAGAGTCTCCGAGTCGCGCATTGTCTCTGTCTCTACTCAAGTTCAGCTAAGGTAGGGATGGGCCCGTTCAGATGAGATGAAGATTGAAAAGGTCACACCATTTACCCAAAACAAACTCGATCAACGCCGGCTCTGTTGGATAAAAGGAGTAATTCATAAGTTTTAGTTTAAGTGAGTAAACCGTCCTCTGCTATCAAACGTGTAATATATGACTAGTAAACAAATTACTCACAAGTAAAGATTAACAAAGAGATGTTCTTGGTTATTTTTGTTGTTTAAGTTACTACCTCCATCCCATAATTATATTATTGGAATGTTTCTTTTACTGTTTCAAGTTGCAGTGTTTAACTGAAAAAAACAGTAAAAAAAAAAACTAAAAAAAACATATCTAGAAACATTAGATTGCAAATTATGAAAAACATATGAATCATTTAACTTTACATGTTTATGACTTCATAAAAATAAATTATAAATTAAATACTGTAAAAACAATAAAAAATATTTTAATAATTCTGGGAGTATAATTTAACAATTTCTATCCCCAATTACTTTTAACCTCAACTTCTCATCCAGTATCACCTTTGCCATTTTGATCAGTCAGACTTGAGTCCCGTTAAAAAGAAAGGGTCAAATTTGGTGTTGAGCCCAAAAGGGGATGCAACCAACATATAGGCGGGCCCAGAAGTTAAAGCCCAAATGAACAACAAAGCTTAAAGATGATATGAGACCACCGGAAATCTGATCTTTTTTAACATTTTCTTTTACTTGCCCTCCATCCAAGTAATTGTCGTCGAATTGGAACAATCGAACTGCTCTCCTCAACCGCCAATCTCAAGAACCCCCTTCTTGTCCAAATCGCTGCCTGAAGCTTTAATGCTGGATAGCCATGGAGTATCAACAGCCCCAAGAAGCAACCTACGACCCTTCGCTCTACTACCAATCCGGAGGCTACTACGCCAACGCCAACGCCAATCAACAACAGCCCTACCCCTACTACGATCCCTACGCCCAGCCTTACAACCAATCCTACCGCGGCGAACCCGCTCCGATTCATCCTCCGGGGGTGCCCTACCAGCATGATCAGACTCATCTCCAGAACCATCAGGATGCCTATCATCAACAGCCGCAAGCGGCCGACGCCCAGCAGCAGCAATTGATTTCGGGCTCGGCCTCGGGTTCTGCCGCCGTC